>JAWQRP010000991.1:0-21896 GCA_033557875.1 Quadriops clusia | reverse complement strand
TCAAAAATGTTAATTCAACAATATCATAGTGCTGTTAGTGAGGTGTTTATTTAATTGATTTAAAAATTGATAAATATTATTTAAAATAAAATAAAATATTGCCTAGATCTTTATGTGATTGACATTACAATGGTGTTTGTTATTATACGGCATGAAGAAAAAAATACTAAGAAAACTACATTTATAAATTCGAATTATAGGTACCCTCGGGGAAAAGAATTGAACAGCGTTGCTATTTTTAATAAATGTTTAGACGTATATGAAATAATATGAAGTTCTTTTGTTTCTGTAAAGCATTATATACCTATTACCGAAATAAAATAAATTCCTGAAATCAATGTTTTCCCAACAAATATCTAAAAAACTATGCTGTAATTTGAAATTTTTTTTATACAAAAGTATTTTATTTTCTTGCTAATAATATGAATAAACAATAAAAAATATGTTTCCATTTAAAAAAATTCTAATGACCTTGAAATAATCTTGAACCCGTCATATAAATAAAACGTTCATCATGTATTCTGCTTTCCCCCTTCCCATTAAATTACATTCTTAAAATCATTTTTCTCTAAAATGATTCGTTTGTCCAATAACTGCAAGTATCAGGATAAATGGACCACCCTGTATATGCAAATGGTAATTTTAAACAGATGCTTACTTTTCAAATTTAAATATTCAAATCGATTTTTAACTTCTGAAACAATCCTAATTTTTAACTTATTGATTAGGACTCTTAAATTTGTATGGACTACTTCTTATTTTTGTAATTAATTTTGCCTCATAATTTTCAGGGCCACTGTTTATTGGAAATGCCTTCAGGAACTGGCAAAACAACCACTTTGTTATCCTTAATTGTTGCCTACATGCTTGAGCATCCACACGATGTTCGTAAGCTGATATATTGTTCGAGAACAGTTCCTGAGATTGAAAAAGTAATTGAGGAGTTGAAAACATTGTTAGACTATTATGAAAAGGAAGATGGTGTTTATCCTCGGCTAAATGGTTTAGTGCTGTCTTCCAGAAAAAACTTGTGTGTACATCCAGAAGTGAGTACAGAAAAAGAAGGTAAAATCGTGGATGGAAAATGTCATGCACTTACAGCAAGTTATATTAGGGAAAGACACAACTACGATGATACAGTTCCTATTTGCCAGTATTATGAGGGTTTTGCTATGGATGGAAAGGAGAGTACATTGCCTTTTGGTGTATATAGCATCGATGATTTGAAGCAATTTGGAAGGCAAAGAAATTGGTGTCCATATTTCCTGGCAAGATATGCTGTAAGTTGGAAACCACATCAGATGTACATTAACAAATCTAACTATTGTCACTTTATTCTTTAGATAAACCATGCAAATATAGTAGTTTATAGTTACTACTATGTGATTGACCCAAAAATCGCTGATGTTGTGTCAAAAGAATTATGTAGGGAGTCTGTGGTTGTTTGTGATGAAGCCCACAATATTGACAATGTATGTGTTGAGTCAATGAGCATAAAAATAAATAAAAGAATTATAGAGAAGTCTACAGCGAATGTACAGCTTTTAGAAAGGACAATTACTGAGTAAGATAAGAATCCTTTTAATCATATATTTTGTAATTTTTTGATTCATTAACTATCGGGTATATAGGATGAGAGAAGACGATAATAAGAAACTACAAGAAGAGTATCAAAGGTTAGTAGAGGGACTGCGTGATGAAAGCATTGCTCGGGAAACAGACATGGTTGTCGGAAGTCCACTTCTGCCGGATGAAGTTCTAAATGGTACTTGGAAAATAATATTTTATAATATAATATGTTAATAGATACTTTGAAAGCAAGTCTGATAAAATTTTCTTTGTTTTAGAAATTGTACCAGGAAATGTCAGGGTAGCAGAGCATTTTGTGGCATTTTTAAAAAAGTTTATAGAATATTTAAAAACAAGGTTAAGGGTGCAACATGTTGTACAAGAATCTCCAGCAGGTTTTTTAAAAGATGTCCAAGCAAAAGTATGTATCGAGCGAAAGCCATTGCGGTTTTGTGCTGAAAGATTGGCGTCACTCCTGAGAACGTTGGAAATTTCAGATCTTACAGATTTTAGCCCTTTGATTTTAGTAACACATTTAGCTACATTAGTTTCCACTTATACCAAGGGCTTTACTATTATTGTGGAACCATTTGATGATAAAACACCTACTGTATCAAATCCAGTTCTTCATTTCTGGTGAGCAAGTTATTCATTTCTTGAATATATATCTAAATTTATCGTGAATATGGAATAATCTGTGGCTTTTGTAGTTGCTTAGATGCTTCATTGGCAGTAAAGCCAATGTTTGAGAGATTTCAAACTGTAGTCATCACATCAGGAACACTTTCTCCCATGGATATGTATCCGAAAATATTGAATTTTCATCCAGTGATAATGTCATCATTCACTATGACTCTGGCAAGACCTTGTTTATTACCTATGGTAAGTGCCATACACTAGTTAATATCATAAATACAAAATTTATTTTGTTTAAAGATTGTGTCGAAAGGAAACGATCAAGTAGCAATTTCATCAAAGTTTGAGACGAGAGAAGACATAGCAGTTATTAGAAATTATGGGCAGCTCCTCGTTGAAGCAAGTGGTTATAAAATTCAAATAATTTCCAACTGTTTAATATTAATTTTTACTTGTTTTTTTTTATTGTAGGTTGCAGCGAATGTACCTGATGGAATCGTTTGCTTTTTTACATCGTATTTATATTTAGAATCTGTTGTAACAAGCTGGTACGATCAAGGAGTAATAGACAGTTTGCAGCGGTATAAATTGCTATTCATTGAAACGCCAGATTCTGCGGAGACAAGTTTTGCACTCATGTATTATATAAAAGCTTGTGAAGCTGGCAGAGGAGCTGTATTACTATCAGTAGCAAGAGGAAAAGTCTCGGAAGGTGTTGATTTTGACCATCATTTAGGACGAGCTGTTCTGATGTTTGGTATTCCTTATGTGTACACTCAGTCTCGAATATTAAAGGCCCGATTAGATTATTTAAGGGACCAGTTTCAGGTATTGATTCTGCAAATGATTATTTATTTATTTATGTAAAAAACATTAATAGTTTTCTGAAAATAAAACTTTTACTGTTTAGATAAAAGAAAATGATTTCCTAACTTTTGATGCAATGCGTCATGCAGCCCAATGTGTAGGAAGAGCAATTAGAGGGAAAACAGATTATGGTATAATGATATTTGCAGATAAACGATTTTCCAGGGCTGACAAGCGCTCAAAATTGCCAAAATGGATTCAAGAACATTTAAAGGACAGTTTGTGTAACTTATCAACTGAAGAAGCAGTTCAAGTATGTTTTCGCTAATTGGACTTAATATTTTCTAGAGTAATAATTTTTTAGATCTCAAAGAGATGGTTAAGGCAAATGGCTCAACCTTTTACAAGAGAAGACCAATTGGGAGTCTCTCTGCTTACTTTGGAACAACTTCAGAAAGTAGAAGCAAAAAAAATCGAGGAACAAGCTCAACAAAATTGATTTTGTTTTGTATAGTATGTAAGAACAATTTTTTCATTTATACTTTTTATAAATGTATTTTATTTATTGTGAATAAATCTATTTTATAACATTTCTAATAATTTTTATTTAATGAATTGTCATATAATATACATAATATAATCCATTCCAGTTAAACAAATGTTAAGTTGTTATTATAACGACGACTAAATATAAGCACAATTGGCAAAGGAACGCACTATGGGGAATTTTACTTAAAACCTAAAAAATAAAGTTGCCTTTTTAGTGAAAAATTGCTCTTAGGTTATTAACTGAATACCATAAAGTACTATCTACCAGCAAAAATTCACCTTGGGATTCGAATAGAAAGGATATACAGCTTTGAAATTTGCCAAACTGGAAGGTTCTTTTTCAGCAGTATTTTGTGTTGCAAGTTTCGAAAGTTGTAACATTATTTTTAAATTTCGATTAGATTGTTCTTAATCCCGTACTTGATATACTTGTTAATAAATTTCTTGGGTTTGGGACTTTTAAATAAAAATTCTTTTTTCTTTGACGTTTCGGCTCTTACATTTTGGCCTTTATCTCTGTGGAAACAAAACAATACAAGCACATTAATGATATATTTTTTATTTTTAAACTAATAAGAATATGGATACAGTTCTCACAAGTAAGTTAATCGCTATTTTACAAATTGTTGTCAATTTTATAATGTTATAATCAAATATTAATTGTTACAACAAAGTAGTGCACATATAATAAGCAAATGTTTCTTTAAAAGGACATTTAGTATAGTTCTCGAAATTTCCTGGTTACAATTTTTTTTTAAAGTTTACTGACAAGTTCCTCTTTATTATTCCGTTAAAAAATCTTGCCCCAACGAAAGTTATTAATTTTTTAATATAGCGAATAACTACATATAAGGTGCGTTACCAAGTTAATTGGTTAATGTGGAATGGGTGTTTTATGCCTAAGGAGATGTCATTAAGAATACAAGTTTTTTCTGGCCTACACATTACACAATGGGGAATTTTACCTAAAACGCCAAGTGGTTAGTTTTTTTATCTGAAGTAGTTAATATCACAACTTGTTGAGTGAAGAGGTCCAAGAATGCAAAAATGAAGATTTTAAATTATTTCGAAAATCATTTTCAAGAAGATGTCCCCGCAGTGCAACAAACATTTTAAATTTATTTTTGGTTCGTCAGACCTTTATATATCGACCTATAGGAATGTACCGAAAATAACATTTAAAACAATTTAGTAGAGAAGCTCTGGAAATGTTTATTGCTCTTATTGCGAAAAGTTATGACACAGAAGAAAGCTCCGAAGAAGAAGCTGCTTCTGAAACAACCTGTACATCGTAATCGGAGGAATATGATGAAGATTTGTAACATGCCAAAGATGAAGAAAAAAGATCACAGCGTACGAAACGTCAATTCCAGTGTCGTCAATAAGAATAAGATTCTGCATTCGATATGAAACCAACAAACGTATTCCCGTTGCTCGCGACGGGCCCCCTTTTTATTATTAAATATTTACAACTTTTTTAATTAATAAAAAGTGTTTACTTCTTTAAAGATGGTTTTTATAAAATAAATTGTTATATTTAATTAAGTAATCCAAATAATTACTTATAATAATAATAAATCTTTATTTCCTAACTAAAAACATATAAAACATGGTAATTCTATTGTCCAGATAAATTCAATATAACTAGGAAATCTTAGGGCGTAACTCGGGAAAAGGCCGAGGTCAGACTCCGTTCTTCCTTTAAACCCTAAAGGGACATATAGGTTTATGCCATGTTTCGAGTTAAAATTCCCCATAGTGGAGGAGTAGCAATTCTTGATGTTTTGTATATAAATTTATGTTATGTAGTTAGTTCTGCTAATGTGATGAAAAACCATATACATGTAAATTTCCTCATCAGAATACATACAGAAAGTTTGGAATGCGCGAGCTAAGTTTGCTTAGTTAATCATTTCCTGCAGACATTAGACAGCGAGAAAATTATGATTAAAATTTATATAAGCGCACCTTGATTGTATAACTCACAAGTCGGATAAATTTTGTCAAGATCGCCCGTGTTGACAGTAATTGGTTTCGATTTTTAAACTTCAAAACTTATCGGGCGCGCATTTTTTATCGCAACGATTTATAACTGTAAACTAGTGTGCCAATAACCAGTTTGGTAGGGTCCGAAGATGCGCCTCAAAACAACTTCGAACCATTGAATTTTTCTTTCTCTCCTGGCTATCGAAATTAATATTCAAATGGTTTTTGGAATGCACACGGCCACACTTCCGCCAACAATAATTCGATAAGAATCTTAACGACTATTTTTCATTTTGTCTGGCTGTTTACGTCTATCTTCGTTTCGTTGGGAAATTCATTTCTAATTATATATTGCATGCATCAATATTAAGGCAGGACGTGGATTTGCACTGAAATTAACATTTTAAATAAGCGTTTACGTCGGCACTTTTTAGTTCTGTTATTAAAATAATAATAAGTTAATCAGTTTAGCCAATTAAAAATGTGTCAAAAATAGTTGTATAAAACAGAATTTGCGATTTCTCCACACCATTTCTCCCTTTTTGTACGTAACTACCTAGTTCTCTGATGTTATTAGTGTTTATATATAAAAATGATAAAACTACGTATTATTAGCTTTCACAAGCAGCTGCTATTACTTACGATCAGAATAGATACACATACCTGCCTAACAAACGTACAATTTATATAGAGTTACAATCCTGAACAAAACCAGGGATGACTTGGAAATGAGTATGTATGTAATTGTAGATAAATTTCCACACGACATTTGAACTGGTTTTGTAGTTGTATTCTTGTATTTAAATTTTGTTTTAAATTAAATTGATTTATTTTAACAACTCAAACAATTTTTGTATGTCTCATGATGACTTTGACTACAGACATTTTGTACTGCAATCTCATTTTTATTTGTATATATTTAATTTTAATTTATAAAACTATACATACATTGATTGTCAAGAGGAATATCCTTTATGTTAAATTTGTGATTTTAATATGGATCTTGTAGAGACTTGACGATGCTGTGAACCTCAGAACGAAACTAGCCGTCTGCGTCTTCCGCAAAAAATAAATCTTTGTTAGGAACATTAAGAGTTTAAATTCTCATCAAACAAGTTCCTTAAACACATTATAAAATAAATACAAAGTACCTTTAAAATTTCACTTTCCTTTTATTGACTTTACAACTGCAGTCTTTCATAAAAAAGAGTGTATTCGTAATTTTATGCTACAAATATTTAGTTTTAATCAATTGTAAGTTTGATCACAAACGTTTTATTCATTAATTGCACAGCACTGAACTTCGGTCTGGAGACAAAGGATCGGTCTTGCTAGGCACATACATATTAGAATTTCTCAGAAAAAGAAAGACGTAGAAAAATCGACGCTTCAGGCATGTGCTATAAAATATTTATTGCTATATTGTATATCGCTAACTAAAAACCGCAGTAAAACAAAACAATGTAAGAGAACGGCGACTTAATAAGTCGTATGGAATGCACAATTGATTTAGTTCAATTTATTATAGCCCGACAGCATTCCGATTGCCACATTGTTCACCGGAAACGGTCACGATTTGCACGCGGATTTTCACCAGAAACAAAAGTGCGAAATTGTGGAATTTCGTCATCATGAATAGTCCATGACCAATCTGTGTTGCGGCCTGAAGCTCATCGGTTCGGTTGCGTGTGTTTATTTATAAACAGAAAACAGGAATAATAAGCGACCTTAGAAAAAGGCATTCTTAGTTTTTCCTTATTTATACTTTATGGCAGGGTCTTATAGGGAAGTATTGTTAGTGTTAATTACAGCAAGACTGGATGAGTGATCTTAATTATTGTAAAATTGGCGCGGAAAGTGAACTGCTGGAGACAAAAACGTGTGGGAATATGCAATTGTAAGGAGGTACTGTGGAAGAAAAATTAATTCCATGTCAGACAGTTATCTTTTTTGTTTCCTATAATGAAGATGTTAATCAGTTAGTAGTATTTTCATTGTTAGAATTGGGAAGCAATTAATTGCGAGGTATTTTGTGTATGTATAATTTTTAATTGAAATTTGAATGGTGTTTTTTTATACTCTGCTAATTAGGTGTGCGTGCAGTATATTGAAATATATTATTTTTTGTACTGTGTGCAATATGAATAAATTTTTGATGGTAAACAGTGAGTGCATGTTCTTTGGCATCCCAGTTAGCCAAAGAATTTCAACGCGAGTAGCGCGCATAAATAAGGATAGAATATTGTCCTTGGTTAAAGTGGGTTTGGTGTTTACCATATAGGAATGATACTTGGCAGGCGAAGACAATTCGTATACCTCCGCTTAATGCAATTTGAATGATTGTTTCTCGAAGAAGAGTAGTCATTGATCATCAACAGGAACTGAAATTATGGTTCTTAGAAAAAATAACGTGGTAAAGTATCCTGTTTTCCTAGCCGTGAATATTAATTTGACTCATTAATGTATTAAAAAGAAATATGTATATTATTATACAGTTGATAATGCAGCGAATGGTATGTTGAATTAAATTACTTACATTGATAACTAAATAACACATAAGGAAGTATCATATGTCGACAGTAGTAGATAAACAATATAAAGAGTACATTACTTAAAGCAAAACTAGTTTTATAAATGGTTCAAAACTCTTATTTAAATCGAAAGTATGTTAAGTTGTAGCAATGACTTTGTAGGTGTACATGTAAATAATAACACATAATCATTAAATAAGTGCGTATAATGTACTTTCAAATGTCATTAAACTTGGAATTTTATGTTACCTGAAGAAATGTGCGTATAATTTAAAATATAAATAACTATTATTACTAGATGTTGTTTATTTGTTGTTAATTGTCAGAAATGATGCTTAATAATGATCTTAATTACGTGCGCATGTAAAACAAAAAATAAATAATTAAAACTGTTTTGAAACTTCGAATTATTTTATAGGTACGTGCCGTGTAGCATGTATTAGGTATCCATTAAATATTCTGAAGAATCTATTAAGATCTCTTAATCCGGAAAAATCTACAAAAATTCAAACGACGAAATAGATTAACAGTAATTAGTCCACTAACTTATAGTTTAATGAAACTTAATTAATTATCCTATAAATTAATGAAATAAATGAATATAAAAATAGGCGCAAATGCAAATCGCTGAAATACAGTCTTAATTAACATTTTGACACGTTTCCACATAAATAAAATATTAATGCGAGACGTTCCTCCATTTATAAGCTAGTCATATCACATCTGCCTGATATTAAACTATAATTAGTTCGGAATGTACTAATTTAATGGTGAAAGATGTGCTTTAGCTGACAGAGATCCTTTTGAGGTGAAAAAACATTAAAGCTGAACTTGTAGGTTGAGCTGCATCATTTAGTTCCATTTTGCAATTTACTTTCAAGATTTATTGCCAACTTGGGTAATAACATTATTCAATATTTACTTTTTTCTGATGGTGTAATAACTTGTCATCGCATCAGAAGATAGTCTAGTGCAAATAGACGACTGCACATTAAATAAAAGGCATTTAAGTAAAAAGTACGGGATGATGACGATAATCTTCAATATTTTTCAGCTGAAGAGGATTTTCGAAATTTCTAAGAGGAATATTTTTTTGCAGAGCGCTGGCTATGTAAATATCTTGAGCACAGAGCGAACCAGTCGAATCTTTGCTTGGTTGAAGAAGTCAGGTTTCGGTACCAGTCGGTCGTTGGAGGTAGTAAGTTCAGATAGCCCGTAGCACATTAGTACACCTGCTATCAAATCAGTGCTCACCTGTACGAAGGTGAGTGCATATCTTCGCTCCAGTAGTAGTGGTACCCAGACCGCGCTCAGGTACCTACGCGCAGATTCAACTGTTTATAAACACAATGTTTTGCTAGCTTGGTTACGCGACTGTTTCGATTTATACGCTGAACTATTGTGTTTTTACATTTCTGCAAATACTTCTAGTTGAAATTGGACGTATTCATCCTCAGTGAAGTGCTCAGTGGGGATTCTGAACGAAAAATAAAGATCGCTTGGGGACCGTAGGTAAGCATTTATTTACCCGTTCTCGGTAACTTAATTTTTTCCTGTCTTGGATGCCTTCTTTTTTATTTTTAGCCTAATGAAAACTATTGGTATGTTAATGAAATGTTTACGTTTTTTTGCAAGGTCAACACTGTTAGAATTTAGAAGCTCCCGCAGTAATGGTGCAGTTGCTATTGGCTGCTAGTTATGAATATTAATTTTTAAGCTATAAATCAGCTAGAGCAGCTTTAATTTAGAAACCGGTATAATTGAACACAAAAAACTGGTTGCCCAAAAGGATGGGCAGTCGCCGAGGGGACCACAACATGAAACAACGCAAAATTATGTAGAACATACTTTGGGTATACGTATTATGCATACTATAATATACATACTACCTACTTAAATGGTTTTTAAATCAACTTCTTAAACACAACTGAAAGAACCTTAGCAGATGTTTAATGTTAAATTTCAAGTGCCTCGAAGTCTTAAGCTCTAAATATACAGATGCTGTTTTTTGTGGAGGGATCCATAAGTGCCACTCGAGGGTGAATTACTTATTGTTTTATATTTTCTTAATGGCCTAGTTTTGTAAGTGGGATAAACATGAAATATATACAACAACTAATCAAGTTTGGCTACCAACATATTTTAATCACACCAGTCCTAATGACAATCTTCCGTACATATCCAGTTAAGCTTTCGCAAAGTAATATGTGTTCTTATCATTTTATATTGGTAGACTTGATATTGACGCTGTGATCGCTGATGCTACTAACAACATCTACGTTTGACGATGACCGTATATATGTTATACGTACATGGAGTGAATTATTGTTTTAATGATAATATATGTATGCAATTATTATAAGTAATTAAAGAGTTAGTAATACGTATACACAAATGTATTGCGTCGAAGTTAATGAATGCATCACCGCTGAGGCGCACGTAAACACCCGATAAAAATAGAACGTTATGAAAAAATCGGATTTGTATTAATTGTTTGGTCTGTGGTTGGAAAAATTCACGTACCACTGCTTCTCTGGTATGCTGATAATGCATAGAATTTTGCTCATTTGTCGGTGATTGAAGGTTATATTGTAACTCCGTTTCCATTATTTTATTACATGTTATCATAGGAAGAGAAGAATTATTTTTAAAATTTGACATAATAACGTTAATAACATATCAAAGCAGTTATGGGTGCTTAGGGTTTGTTTTTGTAGTTTATTGGTGTTATCACTCTGACCTCTGTGATATAAACCTCACGTATACTAGCACAAATTCCTTTTTAAAGAGAATGCTTTGCAAATATACTTGTCTAGATAATTTAACACCTTGTTTTTCTACATAATTGCACCATCACAGCCAAGGCATTATTTTATGTCTTAAACACTTTGTGTGCAAATAACCGCACCTTTGAATCTTGCAGTGGATACCTACATAATTTCATTTATTATTAGCTACGGTTTCCATACGGCGAATTTTTTGTTTTATTAATAAAGCAAAAATATTAAGTGAAACGAGTCTCGCGAGCAAGATAAATCTCAGCTTTTCGAGTAGCGAAATTCCTAAATCCGCCTACAGGTTTACAAAATTGTTTGTACCTGTATGACATTTGTTTAATTTAAAGTTAAACACTGCCCATATGGCCGAAACAGGTTTATTCTTTCTTTAATTAAAAGGAAGCTATTTTCATTCTTATGTGCTTGTTTATAAAGTATAATAAAATATAAAAGGAGCACCTGCGTATAGCAAATTCTTAGCTTAAATAGGTATTCAAGACTGCTATTAGCATATTGACAATCAATGAACCCGTTGACATTTTAAACGTTCTATACATTCGCAAATACTCAAGTTTATTTACACTACGCCAAGTATAGGTGGCTTAGAGAATATGGTCTATCAGGGCCCGTTATTCCGTTTTGCATTGCGACACGTCGAAAATAAGAAAACAGAAACCCAAGGAAGTAAAACCGCTTGCTATTTTCCCAGATTTTTCTCTCGATCACTTATTTGCGACATAAAGGCACTTTTTTATTTACATGCTATAATAAACAATTCCTAGGGAATTAAGATAATTAGTACGTTGCTTTATTACACAGACAATCCAGCCAGACCATCTAATCTTCAGCGATCGCGCATTCCAGAGTTAATAGCTTCATGCAAAAGAATACACTACACTTTAAATTACATATAAATTTTAGCTTTTAAAGTTCTTGTTGGGATGTTACATTATGCAGGGATTATGTAAAGTACCTGTATTTACAAGGATTATTTATGTAAATAATACATGTATTTAATACTATCTACATACTTAGAAGCAAGGGATAATAGAAGGAATATGACATAAATTTAAAATGTTTAAAAAAAAGATGTGGGTAATAGAAAATATTTTACATAACATTTTAGGTCAAAACATTATGAAGAGGCAGGGCTCTAAAATGTGTTATGGAGTGCCTTATATATAAATTGGCATATAAAATCAATTATTTGCTTAATTGAATGCATTTCCGTAGGCCGAAGTATGTAGAACGTCTAATCGTAGGTTCATTCACAATCGTATGTACTTGCGATATACCGTAATTACTGTTCATCTACAAAAATAGTGCCTTCCGCATACATTTCAATACGGTAAGTCTAAAACCGTATGCAAAATTTAACGTTAATTGACACGTGATGCACTAAATATAAATAAATTTACTGTTTTTTATTTACCGTTAAGCATAACAAATATTTTATATATTCTTCTGTGCCTATTGCAACTGGCCTCCGCTTTGCTGATAGTCTTTATCTGCAAAGGCAAATGAACCAATTACTTCTGCAAATTCTATTGCGTTAGGCCTAACTAGCAGTTTACCTAATAATTTCTACTCTTAAGAGGTAATTATCACAAAGTGTCACGCAGTTTTAATGTTATATAATTCAATATACACAGTGCAACAATTAGTTTTCTAAACTGGCTCGATATTTTAGCAATTAATTGTGAATTACTATTACTAGAAAAGAACATTTTTCTTCATTCTAAGCCCTTTAAGTTCAAGGTCGTTGAGTTCAAGTAAACCAGAAGACAAATATCAACGCTTCCTAACCAAATTTCAAATCGATATTGAACTTTTTTCATGGTACAAATAGTGGCCATTAAATTCAGCGCAAATCTTGACAAAAGCAACACAGACAATCCTGTTGACTTAGCAAGTGCATGGCGATGCTTGTTTAAGTCGATTAATTGATTTTGCATGACATTGAATAAACAAATCGTGAAATTATGTGCCATTTGTTTCTAATCCGTTTTATAAATCCTGTTTTAAAAATCAATTGTTGTGCTGTAGGTATATTTAAGTAAAACACATCTGCTTTACCCATAAAAATCTATACCGACAACTGAACGTCTTGTTCGTTTCTTATTGTTTGCGTTGCATTGCATATCTCTTTCCTCTCCTTTGCAAGTTTTTCATCGCTCTGCGTTAAAATTAATGAGACTACTTCTTCTGGTGCCTAGTTATTTAAATTTCCACTTGCACAACACTTCTAAACCCAACAAAACATGGAATGGAGGAACGAAGAATCTTGTACTATATATCTTGCATTATATTTTATGGGAAGTTCTCTTGCCAAGAATTTTGCAAGAAGTGCTGAAGTTAATGACATCTTTCGCTAATAACCGCATGCATAATAAAATCTAGTTATCGCTGTTATAATAAATAAATAATATTTACAACTATTTAAAATTATGGAGCAAATAGGACGCTTGGTGGGTTGCAGGAAGTATGTGTTCCTTCAGAAAATATTATGCGTGACATTTATTATCAATTTAGCGGGAAAATTGAAGCCATAAACATTTTAAACGCCCATTATTTTTACAGCGGCTATATCTTAAAATAAATCGTTATAAAAATGGGGAATCTGAAATAAACAATTTACTATCGCCCGTAAAATTAAATTCCCTAATTAATTATGTAGAAACTAATTAGTGAGGAACACAAAAAATACTATTTTCGTGTCCACGAACCGAAAATTAAGTTTAGTAACTGAAACATTAAGTCTGCAAATATCAGACATAATAATATTGATTCGCAAGTCTAATAATGGCACTTAAAATGTAAGTATCTAAAGTAAAAACAACTTTGGTTCGTCAGAAGTAGAAAAAAGCATTTTGCATTGTACACTTGAATTCGTAATATAAATGGGCCTACATTTGCATGTTCGTACAGATAAAGTCAAATTTGTAGTGTTATAAGTAGAAATACAGTATGTACAAAATGTAAAAGCTGACAATGAATAAATAGATAACTTTTAACTGGCTGGCAATTTAAGCTGTTGTGTCAAAAGCAATTAATTTATTAAGAATATAATGAGTAAACCTACATAGGCATTGTTCGAGACTGCTAGTCGCATATTCCGCATAAGTAAAACGCAATATCATTTTAGTATCGGTAACAATTGCACATGCAATAATTGCGTAATTTATTGTTAAATGATATTATTTCGGCAATTCTTCAAAACTCCTGATTTTTTATTTATATGACTGATTTTTTAGTAAACATGATAAATTGCCTAGTAGCAACAAAACGTGTCTTTGTATAATCTGCCATGGATACACAGTGGACCATTAAAACTATAGGTTCTTGTTTTGTCAAATAACTTTCTAAATTTCTACATATGGTATACCTAATGACAATACCGTATAAGCTAGCGTTGCAAAATCTATAAATAATAATGTTAAAACATGTTAAACGCGCGTTAAAACGTATTGATTATACGTTAAAATGATTTATTATTCAGCTGCTGATTGGAAGTTAAACAATTAATTTTGTGTTCTTTTTTGTTTCAGACCAAATTGCCATACGAGAAATGTGCCACCTCAAACAATAAAGAGTTTTAACGATTGGTGCTTTGCAGTTGAATAAAATAATAGAAGAATATGGCCGTAAATAATTTTAAGTGTTTGTGCATTGGATTCCTCGTTCTGTTATGTAGTGCCCAATTGGCTAATGCTCAAGAACAATCGTGCAGTGCTGTAGGGGCTGTGGTGACGGCGGTTATTGTAACCGCTATAGTTACTTTAGTTGTGGTTTACGTTGTTTATTTGTGGTACAAGAAGAGAAAACGCAAACAAGGTATGTATTGTAATCCACGAGCTACTATATTGCTTCGCCTAGATCCTCTTAGAAAAGTGAACCGAGCAAGGAAAATTGAAACAGCTTCCTATATGCATCAATTGGATGCTGTCGAAGAAACGTGATTCTAAAGATTGCGAAAGATAAATTAATTGGCTACACAAACACCTTCGGGAGCCATTATTTTTCTCGCTTTGCATAAACGCATTGTAACTGCGCAGCTCTTTAACTTCTTTATTGAGTGTTGCGGCATTGTATTAATTACCGATTATTGCGGAATCGTATATTATAGGAGCAGCTCGGCAACTTTATTGACTTTACCAACACAACGTTGGCAACATTCATGCGCAACCAACTATGAATGAGTGCTCTATACTTTTAATTATTATTACCTCATAAATATTTTGTTTGCCGACACGGTTGTCAATGCTTTCGCTTGTGCAACTTCTACACTTATGTCGAAAAAGTTTGCTCACTAGAAAAATAAAGCATTTTATAGTTTGTTTGAACATGCTTGCCGGTATCTTGTAACCCAGTTTATAAATTGAAATATAACGTACCATGCAACCCACAAACACAATCAGTGTAATAATAAATTTTGTTTTGGAATTCTGTAAAAATATTCCTGATAGTTTAATGCTAATATCAAATATAAATAAATTGCTATTTGTACCCATTACCAATGTCGACTTGCTAAATACCATCGTGATGAGAACGACACAGTTACACTTGAAAAATTATGAAAATATGCACCAAATCAACATCTGTGCAGATTTGTTGGCTATACCCATTAAGGCTAACTTATCTGTATAAATATATTCTTGTAGGTCATTCTCATATAGGTACAAGCTAATAGTTTAACAAACAGTTACTTCTTTCGACGAGTTTTTATATAGTTGTGCGAAAATTCGTAACAAAACCAGATGCTTCATGAGCAATGATATTTAATAATTTTTGAGGCGGAAGTTGTTGCATTCATTAAATTTACATGCAAACGATGCAGCGAGATGCATGCGGAGATGCAATCTTTCTGCACGATCATATCATTTAGACGCACAAAGTAAGTGGCACAGCGACTATATAAAAGTTTTAACAAACGTGGGATTGCATTAAGAAAATTAGGCTTTATGTGACTTGATTATGTTGATGGTGGTAATTTAAAAATCTGGCTCAGAAGTACAAGAACACTTCGGGATATGATCCGCTAAATTATCTTTTATTGTTTACCAAGTTGTTTTTCCACTCCTGATCATATTTTTATTCTCATTTTACAACTGAGAGAGTTTGTTAAGTAGCCTTTATTCTATAGAAATATACTAAATACTAAATATTTATCTGACAACATTGAGGTGTGATTTTAATTTTAATTTACTTGGATAGTTGTACATAGACTATATGTTTGTATTAACAAATAATATGATGCATTAAGTAACAACCAATACTTTGAATTGATAAAGGAATAATGTTGAGGAAACGAGTTCGCGTTTTGAAAACGTGCGGGCGTATGATTGTACATACAATAAAACTAAAGGAAATCACACTACGTCTCAGACGTAGAAGAGCGGTAAACAAAACCTTGTCTGCCTTGATCGGGACGACACTTTATGCAGATTTTCTACTCGTTCGAGCGTCTCAGCGCATTAAAGGAAATAGAGAGAAAGGTAAAAATTAATTTATTTAATTAGGAGAACTGCTAAAATATAAAAAGTCGAGAGCAACATACGACGATCTGCCGTTCGTCCCACTGACTTACATTCTGATACACGTTTAAGGCTGAAGTGCAAGGATAGTCGAAAGTTATGGTTGCAGTATAATCAACTGATCAACTGGTTCTCGAAGGTGCGTTTCAATTTTTACGAACAATTTCCGGTACAATACAAAATCAATGACTTCAATCGATGTACCTACTTACATTTTGTATTTGAATGAAAAGAATCTAATTGTATAATATTAATTTGTCAATAAACTAAGGAGTTCATTGCATTAGCTTGGAATTTATTTTAATACGTGCCCACAGTATGTTACCCAATCCATGTGAACATTGGATACACTTTAAGCAACATTAGCTACAATTACTGCAGTTATGCAGGCATTAAGTACACTGAAACCTAATCATAATAAATCATGTTACATGTTTCGTTTCAATGCCGTTTGTGCAGTAGATTAAAATCAAAAATTTTCAACCACATTAATGTTATGTGCTCACTTATATGAGGTAAATGCTTAAATACTGCTGTAAGGCCATTTTCTCAAAATTACCTTAATTACAGTTATAAAAATGTCTACTGAATGCTTATAGATTTTTATAATCAAGGATAACGGCGCAGGTTATTTAGGTCAATTTCCTTTTAAAAATCCACTCTAGAATAATATCGGCAGCACATTGCTTGTGGAATTAATAAACACTTTTTTCTCTCATTAACAAAACCTTAATACTCAAACTTTTACTTATTGTCTGGAAGTATATAACATAAAATTTGTTACTTAGATCATTTGCTGCTTGTTAGCATATATTTTTACTTTCATTTGCATGTTGAACCATTAGCATCTAAAGGAACAGGAATAATAAGTTTCATTATATTTACACAACCTAGTATCTTGTATTTTCTAATAATGTCTGAATATTCTAAGCGATATGTAAATAATCCTTCCCCTGTGGACTTGTACAGATTCCTGCGTACAAGCATTGAAATGCACATTTTTAATACTGGTAGACGCCATTAATGTTTTGCATAACTCGCATAGCTTAAAGCATTGCTATGCTGATATGCCGCACGATTTTCTTTAACCTTCCAATCTTTTCCATTTACTTCTGTCTTTGTTCAACAAACTAAATATTACACACACTAGCGAAGCAACGAAGTAATAATAGATTTGCATTGGTTCTTAAATTATTTCGTCCGAGATAATTTTAGGCAGTATCGTTGGTAGTGATAGCCATAAAGAGAGCTTATGGTGTATAATATAATATAATTTGGCACCGCCTCTATGCATACATCAAACCTTGAGGTTTAAGGTCAAAACAGATTAATTTAAGGCAATAAACATTGTGTTCCTGCTTTAATCGAATTATTAGTCTTAATTGTTGTTTATCGTATATGGAAAAATGGGCCAAGTGATGCAATGTTTTGGTTAATGTGTGAGAAACTGCTTTTACGGGTTCTTATTCTTAATGGGAACACAGTTCATCTGTTTAAATGTAAATCGTACAAGCCATTACTGTTGAGGACGCAGAGCAGACATTGACCTTTCATTTTTTTCACAATATCCTTGCGACTACTGCACTTAATTTTATGATATTGCTAATTTGAATAAATGATCATTATACTAATTATTAAAATAATCATATAGGTAATTGCGCGTTGAACACCACAAGTAATTTGACGTAATCTTGGTTAAGCGTTATCGGCCATCTAGATCTAAACATTAGTACATAAAATGTAATTTAATTAAAAGGTTTGTGAACACAGGAAGTACATGAAGCTTATTTTAATAAATTAATATCATAGGCACTCAAATAAAGCTGTTACACATACACCTACCATCGTGATTACTGCATGAATAAGTTACGAAATGAATCAGCATCAATGGGGCATTTGTTCGGAACATAAGTGAAAATAGGAAGAAAGGAGTCCGCGTTATTACATTTTGAACGTGTAATGCGAGATAACAATATAACTTATGTCCCCATTGTATGTAAAAGTCTTAATCAGATTGTAGTTACTCTCACAGAGATGTGGAGACATTTCCATGTACGTAACTCTATGTACATATTGATGTACACTCTATAAGACGCTCAGGGAAAGTAAAGTGCATTCAAATAGATGATTATTTGAAAAATCCTTATAAATGTTATAAGATACCAATGGGAATTTCGTCGAAAATTTGTGCGGTAAAAGTCATTGCATCGTTATGAACTTATTTCTACCTGAAGCTTAAGGTTCACATAATTCCGGGAAATATTTAAAGTAGCAATTAGTGTTCCAAAAAGGCAAATAGGTACAGCAATTATATGGTCAGGTAGCAGAGTAGTAATTTCGAAGGGGCCACATGTTGTGAAAATTGCTTCCTAATTTGTTTTTGTGTCTTCTTCTTTACTGTTCTGGTCTTGGCCCTTGACGATTACTTTCATGATCAATTTACCACGGAAGTAAACAGATTGAACTTGGCCTGAGAGTATTCTTTGAACGGCAACGCTACCAACGCCCACCAGAATACCGCGATTGTATAATAAGCTTATACACTCCATCAGCTCAAAGGTGTGCGTGGAAACGTGTAGGATGGACCTGGCCAATAAATTTAAACACTCGAGATTCCTGCCAACTTCACGGTGACCGCCACACATGAGCATATTCGCATCAGGTGGAATGTTTACATTTAAGAATAAAAATTTTGTGGGCATTGAATTTGAGAAGATGAGTCATTGGTAGATTGAGAACTTTCAATAGGTGTAATTACCTTTTCAAACAATGCAAAGGATATGAATATCAAAGCCCATACCGTTCATTAATATCAGTCCAAGAAAGGAATACCTGTGTTAGACGTCCCACTTTCTAACCCAGGAATCTGCTGCGCAAACAACGGTAAAACTGTGGTCAAAATTTTAGCTGATTGTCGTCTCACCAGCAATCATAAAAGAGGTGTTATTAAAAATTTATTTATTATTTATTCAATGTTAATGAAGTATGCGGCCGTAAAAGATCTTGTTTGGGCACGGCTTTATTTTGCTGTAAATGGATTCTTGTAAGGTGACAGTACATTAATGAACTCTCAAAACTTTTGATACCCATCTGCGAGGTTCTTATTGTAGAAGTCCCTCGTAAGAATTCCACGCTCAATTTGCATTGCTTCACATTTTCTGCAATTCATCATCCGCTCTTTTATTTACCCTCTTGTTTATCATGCACATTGTGACCGCGCAGAAATTAACGGCGTTCATGTCTCATTCGTTATGTGAGCAGGCAGTCTTCAGCGAACTCACTGAGAATCTAGTTCTGACTGATAATTGTTTATTAAGATGAAATCAGGAAGATATTGTTTAGTCGTTAGGTACAGCCTGATGACTTAATTCATACTTGTCCAACGTACAAAATCGCGTGTGTACGTAACGCTGAAAATATTGTGGAATGATTGACGACTATGAATGTAAAAGACACGGCAATATGAGGAACAAAAGGATTCCAAAGAGGGCACACGCATGATATAAGAAATCGCAATTACGTTCGAGCTATTTACTATTTGATCTTTGTTTAATAATTTCTACTGCTTATTTAAATGAATATGCGAATATTTGTCTAAACACAATAAGAATACTACAGAGTAGGTACTGTAGAATAATACGGGAAATTCATCTCATCTAAACATCCACAGGAATGTCTCATCATGTCTAAAAAAATAATGGAGGAAGATATCTCGTAGTATTTAGAAAATGCTGAATAAAGAAACTGAAAGTAATTAAGTCAGGGTTTCGCATATGAATACAGTGAGAACGGGTGTGAGGCATAATGGGGTATAGAGATGGTGCACTTTCTCAGTGATTGTGTGACTAACATACATGCTACCTTTATGTTCCTTCTTCAAGCTAACCTTAATATTTCGGCTCCCAAGGTTTGTGCAAAAAACAATGACATCCTGCTTGGTACTTCTGACTTCCGTAAACTTGCTTTTGCAATTAATGTAGCTTTTGCAAATTTGTATAAAAACAACGCATAACATGACCTTAATGGTTTGTACACATGCATGCACACCGAGCGCAACGTGTTGTTCATGTAATTTTATTTTGCCTTAGTATTTACGTTTGTTGTTGATTCAGTTCAACAAATTATTTTGCAAGCCCTTTTTAACATATTACAGTGAAACTGGCGTAAGGCGGAACGTCACGGGACCGACATAAAATTCCGTCCTTGACAGGTTTTCCTTCACAAACAAGTTTTATTACAATTTACAAAAAAATTAAATGGTGTATATACTTAATGAATAATATAACTAATTCGAGAATTTATTAATGAAACTAACAAATGAATAAAACTTTAATGCCAAAATCAACAATTATTCTAATATGTATTTATTTTACTCATTTTGCTACACGCACGTATTTAGTCTTTGAAGATTCAATAACCACTGTCTAAATATTGAGCGATGGCGTATTACTTTTGTTGCATTTCTTAAAAATACGTTCGAAAAACGGATTTATTTGGTCTATTCCTCGATAGAAGTTTTTTCCAACATCCGACCGGATCATTGCATTTTATATGTTCACACGGCATTACGCTGTTTTTGCGTGTTTTCATAAATGTGATTTACACATTAAACAAACTGGGCGAGCGTAACGAGCGAAGTGTACTCTATTAAAACACATTGTTATTGAAATTTACAAATATTATTAACTATTAAAAAAGATAACTGAACGAGCGTAGCGAGCGAAGTGAAGCCTATTAATAAAACGTATTGTGATTGAAATCAAACATTAAAAAAGAGAATTAAGGGAGCGTAGTCAAAAACGTAGGACATCCTGTTCTCCACATGTTGGGTTTACAGCGCTTAATCTCCGGTGAAATCGAAATTTGCCTTGCTGTAACCTTACCATCGCATAAATGCAATATGTAATCCCAAATCAATTGCCCATGTTGGGCAATTGCATCGATGTTATTATGATTTTTGTTAACGAAGTATTTTAAAGCTATTTTCGTTTCAATATATATCTAATTCTTGTTCACCCCTGATGAAGCGGTCCATAGCTCCCGAAACGCAAACATTTACGTATGGAATAAACATACATATGGCCTTTTAGAGTTTTATTCGGACCTTTTGCCCAAGATTCTGCCACTTTATATTTTACTAGCAGACGTACCCGTTCTTCGAACAGGTTAGAAGTGCATAACTTTTTAATAGCAATAATAGAGTGATTTTTTTTAATTTTTTTAATGGAAAGTTAACTACGAAATATTGTGATATTAAGATAAAAAGACATTTTTTTACATAATTGTCTTCCCTATTAATAATATTTCATAATCTTGATTTGAATTTTCATACAAAAGTATGGATCCTATAAAATTACTAATCAGTAAACACAGAAATAAAGGTCGATTGACCAGATTCGGCTATTTTGTTAATCAAGATCAGTTGACAGTAATAGATATTAAAACACGACTAAACAAAATACAAGGTTTATTTGACCAGTTTCAAGAAATTCAAATACATTTAGACG
>JAWQRP010000990.1:0-21898 GCA_033557875.1 Quadriops clusia | reverse complement strand
ATGTTAAAAAAATTGATAGTAAAAATATTTTTTGTTTCCTTTGTACAGCGCTTCAAAAACCGGGCGAAATTCATGCCTCTACACTAGAATACCCCCTTAAATTATGAAAAACTTTTAAACAATTATTTTAATTTGTTAAGTGTCATCATGTAAAATGAAGAATTTCCTCCTGAAGAAGTCTTAAACGGTGAAACGTACGTAGAGGAAAATAATGTTAACATAAATCAAATTGTACATTAATTTCATGTATGTAGAACCAAAATCCCAAGAAAGGAAAACCATTAAGTTATTTGAAAATACTTGCAATTGAATTGTACCCATAATGTAATCGTGCTAATAATTCTGGTGAAACGTTTTATTTAAAAAAGACCTATCTTTCAAATTACTCACACTATAGTCTACAAAATTTAAATCATAAACATTCTCTTCAACAAACAATGGTGATAAATTTGCTTATACTCTCTACATTACATCTTTTTTTTTCAGCCTTCAAAACAGGCGGAACGGTTCTAAGCGAAGACGAACACGATCTAAGAGGAGGGGGCACTTCAGATGACGACATGCTCTCAGACTCTGAATCTTCAGTTGCTTCTCTCAGTGAGAGGAAAAAATCCCTGGAGCTCGCGATGGATGAAGATGTGGTTATCTTAGCGGAGGCGGTCTTTGATCATGTTGCCATCGAAGCAGAAGAGCTAGCCTTTAGGGCCGGTGACGTAATCGAGGTTTTGGAGACAGCGAATCGTGATTGGTGGTGGGGCTCGGCGGATGGGAAGTCTGGATGGTTTCCTGCAGCGTTTGTGCGTCTTCGGGTTAGTCAAGAGGACACTGTGGAAGACTGTTTGGCAGCTATGGCATCGGGCCGATCGGTTCCATCTCACTTACGGAGGAGGACTAGCATTTCGTTGTTGTCTAATGATCAAGTGCGAACTAGTATAGTGCGGGAATTAGTACATACTGAAAGGGACTTTGTTAAAGTGCTTCAGGATGTTGCCGAAGGATATTTAGCAGAGTGTCGTAAGCGTAAGGACATGTTTAGTAAAGAACAGATTGACACAATTTTTATCAACCTCGAAGATATACTTAAATTTCAATCGAACTTTCTCAAGGACTTGGAAACTTGCTTAAATTGGGATGCACCACATAAAAGTTGTGTGGGAGATTGCTTCATCAAACACAAAGAAGGTTTTACAATGTATTCTGATTACTGCAACAGCCATACGATGGCCACTGCGAGTTTACAAGAATTGTACCAATATACTAACTACAGTAAATTTTTTGAGGCTTGTCGCTTGATGCGTGGTCTTATTGAGATACCACTTGACGGTTATTTATTAACCCCTGTTCAGAGGATATGCAAATATCCTTTACAACTAGCGGAACTTCTAAAGTATACTAAACCGGATCATCCAGATTATGAGAATATAACAGAGGCATTAGAAGCCATGAGGGGTGTAGCAGTTTTAATCAACGAACGTAAGCGGAGGATGGAAAGTCTGGAAAAATTAGCAGCTTGGCAACAAAGAGTTGAAGGTTGGGAGGTAATTTATTATCTTTTCTTTCACATAATATCTTTGTGCTAAGTGCAATTGTGCTTGTTTAGGGCGAAGATCTGATTGAAATTAGCTCACAATTAATTCATCAGGGTGAAGTAGATCGAGTTACGACGGGAATGTGGACTAGCAGTATCATATTGTTCTTATTCGACAATCAACTTGTCTATTGCAAAAAGGTAAGTTACATAAGTACCATTATTATTTTTTATAAAATATAATAAAATTGTAATATAAAAGAATGAATAAATATTTTTATTACAGGACATTCTTAAAAGAAACACCTACATTTACAAAGGTCGAATGTGTTTAGAAACAACAGAAGTTATTGATGTACCTGATGGAAAAGGTATTTTATTTCTATACATGCAGCATGTTTATATTCTTAGGACAAAGATAGTATACCTTCATAATTGCACCACTCATAAATATCTAATTTACATCTAGATATCTCTTACTATAATTATTCTTAAATTGCAGATGTTCACTCTGGAGTGTCTGTAAGACATGCTATAAAATTACACAGTGTGATCAGAGATAAATGGCTCTTATTCTGTTGCCGATCGTTATCTGACAAACAAGGATGGCTGCAAGCATTCTCGGAAGAAAGAAAACTAGTTGCTCAAGATAAATCTGAAGGTCTACAGTTTCATACTGCTGCAAAACAGTTAGCAAGAGTGGCTGCGAAACGCCAAAGGAGACCTCCTAGAAAACCTAGAGGTAAACTGGTTATTTTACTTTTAATCGTTAATTACTGAAAAGAAATGATAATTTTTTCTTTCAGGAGATAAAAATTATAAACGTGACGCCTCATATATGGGATCAACTTTACTCCTAAACACTCAAAACACAAATTCATTGGGCCGAAAAATGGGGACATGGTTTACATTTGGTGGTAATAAGAAAACGAGACATCAACATCAAGACGTTTCCTGAGATAAAACCACTTTACTGTAACACATTGTGTCAGAGTCTCAACTCTAAGAAACTTAAGCAATGTAATAGTGCCAAAACTTCACGGAAAATTTGGCACAATGTATTCAGTAAAGGGGGTAATGATTCATGTAAATTTAATCTGCAACATCCTGTAAATAACCCTAAATTAAAATATGGCTACTGCCAATCTGCGCTGTGTATAAAAATATATATATAAAACGTCTCCTATCATGAAGACAAACTAAATAAAAGACAATGTTGTTATTGAATATCAATGAAAAGTAATTTTGCATTATAATGAAAATTTGAAATATCTTCGAGATTTGCAATTGTTATGATATTGTATATTTATATTGTATATCATGTTGTATTTCAAAGTGTCCATATCTTAGAGGCACATATTTTAAGGTCTAATCGAGATTTAGGCCTCACATTGTGTTACTTTTATAACTTGAGATTAAACATTTTACCTACATGACTGAACAAACATTTTTATAATTTGGTTCCAAGTCAACATTTCCAAACTTGCGCACAAATTGTATTGTGAACTGAAGTGTATGCACAGGGTATTAGATTTGCTATTCCTGAACTGCTTAGAGTGCCAACTTGAATTAAAAAAAATCAATGGAATCTATCCGTGATAAAAGTAAGCTTTTCTATGGACCAAATACATAAGGTTTACAAGCTTCCAAACACTATTAAATTTACTAAAGTGAAACCTTTTTCAAATGTAAAATACTATGTATTCAAAAGCTGTATGTATTTAAATATGATTGAATG
Source organism: Quadriops clusia (assembly GCA_033557875.1). Taxonomy (NCBI): domain Eukaryota; kingdom Metazoa; phylum Arthropoda; class Insecta; order Coleoptera; family Hydrophilidae; genus Quadriops; species Quadriops clusia. Next base: position 18,632 of record JAWQRP010000990.1, on the reverse strand, counting down.
AGTTTTTGAATCACTAAGACTTTGTAGCAACAATGCATGGACCATCTTGACAGCCCATGTATCACTGTAATTTTTCCAAATACCTACTTATGTTAAACATTGGAACGCTCAATGCAAATTTTATTTTATAGGGTCTCTCTAGTCTTAATATAAAACTGAATTTCCTAACTTGTTTATGACACTTTTTAAAAGCCAAATTGAAAATTAATATTTCAGAGGGTCTATTTGAAAACTTAAGCCCAAATTAAGTAGTTTATATAATACAATAAACTTTTGCAATTTACATTCATGATAAATTTTATACTATAGGTTGTCGTAGACAGCTATGTACTATACTCAACTTTTAAAATGTAACAATGTAAATTGTTTGTTTTGTAATTTAGTTATTTATTTGTAGAGTATTTAGCAGACTGTTGTTGTAGAGTTACTATTATTTTTATAGTACTACTCTTTCGTTGAGGTATATTTTTGTATGTTTTCATACACATCTGTAAATGACGTATTCTGTATATAAATCTGAAAGCACTCTCTTTAGTGCATTTGTTAAATACAATCTGTTAGTAGATCGTTATTGTTAACCCTTTTTTGCATAATATTGATGCAATCTATGTTTTCAATTGATGTAATAATAAATATTTTGTAACACTAATTGACTTTTTTTTGGTAATTGCATTGTAAAATTGGCAGACGTTATTTCACATTTAAAGGATTGTTCTCAAAAACATTCAAGTGAAAAGAAATTAATATTTCTTTATATATTTATTTTATTGAAATCATATTATAAAAAATAATTGCACAAAACAGTTGTACACAACAAAATTTAAGCTTATTATAAACATTTTTTTTAAATAATGCTTAAAAGTATACAAAAAGTCTACATCTGTGATATAAGTATGTATATGTATAGATTTATGTATAAGTTATTTTAAATTACACACATTTTGTGGCTATCCATCAGAAAACACATGTAAAACTTATATTATGAACGAGATACCTACTGATGAGAAATATATATATATACATTTATATACAAGGTCTTCTAAATATAATTTAAAACAAAATTTCTATATAAAAAATCTCTAAATTACCTTCTGTACAATATAAATAGATTTATAATACATTTTAATTAAATAAAATACGTCCATATTCCACTAATACAAAAAAATATAGATTGCATATTATACACTGTAAGGATTTTAATATAGGCCATGAGGATAACGATATAGAGATTACGACACAACACGAAAATACCACTGGGAGATTTCTCTAATTTCTGTTAGTTTGTCCCTAATACCCTTGATTCTAGTACCAAATTGTTTCACATGTAATAACACGACTAGAAATGGTAAATGTGGGCATGTCAAGGAAATGTTTTTCTTTTCTAACAATGTTTTCTAAAAAGAATTATTTAAAAAAATTAGTGTAATATTCGTAGCAATATAATAAATATGAATTGATTAGGAAAATGATATTATCTACTTTTTTATTTAAAGTTATGCTTTGTATTTATGAAATCAGGATTCTTGTTCATTAGTTACGAGTGGAAGTAAATGCCATATTCTTAGTGAATGTTACACTAATTCGGTATATTCAAAATTACCTTAGTTCTATTACTTTTATACATCCTCCAACATTGTATTATAAACAATATTTACACAGTAAATAAATTAATTAAGAACTTCTTTTTGTGCATTAAGAGTCTAAATCGTCCTCTCTTTGGCTAGAGAAGTAAGAAACTAATCCACCAAACTCACCACCAGTCTCTTCTTCATATTCTTTAGTGCTATTTTCTGAGCCCATACTACCTTCACCACTGTATTGTTCGGAATAGGGTGCTTCTTGATATTGCCCTGGAGGAAGAGATTCTTCACTACCTTCCATATTATCTGTTGGAGGATATGATCCATAATAATTTGATGGAATATTAGGGGGGTAAGGGGGCAGATTTCTTGGTTGTAAGTGAGACGATACTGTATGTCTTTGTGGTGCTCCACTTGTTATTGGTCCAGGAGGACCTGAATGAACATACATGCTCGGTGGAGGGCCCCCTGATATATTATTAGGCATTGTTGCAGATGTTCCAGATGGAGGTGGGCCTGATGGTGTTCCACCTACTGCAGTGGAAGGAACGGATGTACCAGACTGAGCTGCAGTAGTTTGTGATGGAGTTTGAGGTTGGGGTTCGCCTTGTCCTGGCTGACTTGTCACTACTCCAGGTTGAGCAGGTCCCGGTGTTGACGAACTACCAGAAGAATTTGTACTCGTTGGAGGAAACTGCTGGTTAGCAGAAGGCCTATTGTATGGTGGGGGTGTTGGAGCACCTTTCGGACTTCCTATTGGAGGTGCTATTATTGAAGGTGAGTTACGATCAGCAACTGAGACAACACCTCCCCCCGAAGGAGAAGGACCTATTGGGTGCGAGTGGTACATATGTGGCAGGGTTTGAGGCCCAGGATTTCGTAATCTAAGGGTTTGTGGAGGTCCCCCACGTATTACAGAAAATTGGTTCATTCCGGGTGGTGGCTGTCTGTACTGAGGAGGCATTGGTCTGGGACCTCCTGAAAGTAAAAATTCCATATTTTATTGGTAATAAAGGTTCACAGTAGATACCTACTCAAAACATTTCAAATGACTATTCAAATTGAATTTGAAAATTTGTTATTACTTATTCTCAAAATGATATTCCTACAAGGAAAACAAAATCGAATGGAACGATATTTGATAATTTGGCCTAAAAGTTTTAATAGATTTGCGCCATAGTTGATGATGTATTACCACAGATACGGAATGCCATGAAAAATTTTGTCTGCGCTGGTTTGTAACCTGTAATATTCCTTCGAAATTATTTATATTTTAGGTGACAGTGACTTTCTTGCACTTCATTAATGTGTTATTATTGGGGTGAACCAAAAGTCCGTTATGACTATTTTGAAAGTAAATTTTACAAAAACTAAACAAGTGTTGAGTTCGAAGAAAGAAAAATTAAAAATTCTATCCACTTTTGGCTTCCTGCCATGACGATGGCCTGCGGCCCCCTTGAGTACATTGGTATAATGTATGTTCTCTGGCACTCTCAGTGTTTAACACATTTTAAGAACTTCATGGTGCTGACTACGTCTTTTGTCTGTGAGTATGGTTCTTCCATTTGTTTTTTTTTTTCCTGCCTGTAGTCTATGTTTTTGGTCTCCTCGTTTGTTTCTTCTGTTCTGTTTTCAAACTTATGTTTGTTGTAGGCTTAAAGAAGAGGGAATAAAGCCTTCGAAACGTCGTGGAAAAAGCTAAAGTGGTGTTCTTTAACTAAAGCATCATGTCTCCACATTCCAATTAAAAATACGAAAATATTCATTCAGTGAGACACAAATAACTCTTACCGTAGAAAATTTTTACTTTCTCGTATATGCAGTATGCATATAAAGAGAAAGTATAGTGATGATACAAAAAAATTTTTGAGATGTTGATGAATCTCGACATTTTGAGTCCCTCTGAATCGATTTCACCCTTTTTTGCTTTGACGGCTCTCTGTATGTGTGTGTAAACACGATAACTCAAAACCGACTTGAGTTAGATCAATAAAATTTAGTATATAGTCTTTTTAGCTAAAAAGTAAACTCGCATCAACTTTTGGGTTTATTCGGATAACCGGAAGTGGCAGTTTAACTGAAACGGAAGTGAAACTTTCAAGTAAAGTGCCCTTTTGCTTGAAGGTATTTCTTTCAAATTTTGTACTAGCTTTGGAAATACCGGAAAACTCACAGATATCAAATTTTAGCAGAATTGCCCAACTGTAAGTGGTACTTAACCTGAAGCGAATATGGAACTCTTTCAAGTAAAGTACCATTTTGCTTCAAGGAATTTCTTTCAAATTTTGTAGTAGCTTTAGAAATAACAAAGAACACACAAATATCAAATTTTAGAACAATTGCTCAACCAGAAGTGTTATTTTTTAACAATTTCTTAAAATGCACATGTGTAAATATGAAGCGTTCGGGTGTAAAACTTGTTAACTTCATAGCATTTGCATGCTAGTTAATAGGTTTTATACCCAACCGCTTCAAACAGTAGCATCAAAATTATTCAAAAATCGCTTTGAATCTTAGTGTGAATCTATTTTATCTTGTCTAGTACACCTTAAAGATATACGACAAAGTCGAGTGGAGACCACTCCATATTTTTAAAATAGTAACCGAGAGTACAGGAATTTCATATAGAGAAGTCACCTAATGCAAATATTGTGCTGAGATTTTCTCAATTTATATATGTCTGTCATATGCAAGTGAGGGCTGTCCAAATCAATAGTCTCCCGCCCGTTGATGTGAAAGCATGCAACTGCAGTTACCACCCTTGAAATTATAATCTTTATGCTTTCAATTAAACGCCTGACTGCTACCTCATCACCAGCACACATGGATTTCATTCGGCGATTGACATCGTTTTACTATCCCCATCTCTGTAAGCTTCCTTGTCACCGCAAATTATGGAGACTTCACTGCACACATCGGCAGTTTGTAGACCAGGAGGGAATGGGGGGACAAGTTACAGATCGTCAAATTTCCTGTAAGTGTCTATGACATAGTCTGATAGTAGAGAGTTAAAAGACACTTTCTATATTTTTTATGGCCTCAATAGGGCTCAGATTGCAAAAAGAAAAGGCAGGTATCTAATATTTTTTATGAAGTTTACGATTTCGCTTTTAGCAAGATATCTTCCAACTTCTCCATTGCCAATCCCGTTTTCTTCTCACTTCTGCATAGGAAATCACAAAAAAAGTTTATCTATTTTGTTCAATCATTTATTCAATGTCGCTCCTTTCCACATCAGATTCCAATTACTGAGACCATGGATTGTGACTACAAACAAAATTCAAACCCAGACTCCTGAAAATTTAGCCACTAACGGGGTCATTCTAGTTGCAACTTTCTTAACACTTTAGCAACGTCGCATCTTGCCTGGCAACGTTGTAACGTGGTTGTAACTTGAAAATATGTTATAACCGTGAATTAGAATGACCCCCTAAGATTCTAACCTGATCAGTGCAAATAAAAAGTTAATACTACCTCTGTCCGAAAATAATAGTCTCATTTTGTACACAAACTTGTATTAAAATGGGACTCTTATATTCGGACAGAGAGAGTATTTTTTTTGTTAAAAATTAATAACTTCAAAAAACAGGTTTCCTCAATACCAGTGTGGCTGACTTAAATTATGATTGCAAATTAAACATATAATCCTCCTGCAAATTAATTGTGTAATGTCTGTACGTTTGTCAAACACGTAGTAAATGTTTAACAAGTGTAAACAGGAACAGTTCCATTATGCTGATGAAACGTAAAAACTTGCCATCATATTGTTCATTTTAGGAAATATTACTCAAGCATTTATTTATGTGACATAGGTATGTAACAAAACAACATTAAAAACAGAACACAAAGTCTTGAATTTACGTACCACAGCATGCACTTTAAGAGGCTCTTACTTCTGCAAATGTATAGAAAAAATTACCTGGTATGAACTGTGCCGGAATACTAGGATTATCGTGAGATGGTGGCCTAACATCTCCATAAAAATTATGACCTAAATCCTGTGCTGGATAACTTCCAGGTTGACCAGCTTGCAACATACGAGTGATAACCGAAGGTGCTGGTTGACTTTGAGAAAATGGTTGGGGTGGTGCTGCTATGCCTAATTTTCCACCTTGTTGTGGTATATCAGGAGCAGGACTATTTGCATTATTGCCACTTTTTGCTTTGCTCTCTTTAGAAGAAGGAGAAACCGTAGTGGCCTCCACTTTTTCTGAACCAGAAGCAGCAGCTGCTGCTGCTTCCGCAGCAAGTGTCTTTTTTCCTTTCCCTACAAGAAAGTAAAATTGAACTATAAGGATCAAGGAACGCATCAAAGAATGCAACAGTTATGTTTTAGTTTTGTGATAAATATCATAAACTCTTCTTATCTCTCAATTTGTTATCCTACAAAGGCAAGAAGCTCTCCTTCTTCAATAACATCAATTTAGCATAAATTCTTTTAACCGAAATCACAAAACATTATCCCTTTACAATGATTGTACCAATATTTACCTCTGCCTCTACGCTTCTTGGGAGTCTCCTCTGAATTAGGAACTTCGCCGAAAACAGGAATCGTAACGCCAGGTGGCTCCGAGAGCTCAGCATTACTCTTTGCATCGGGGCCAAACTGTATTGTACCAATTTGCATAACTTGTGGTTGTGCCTTTGGCTTGCGTCCTCGCTTTTTAGGGACTTTTTGGTCAGTTGTGGGGCTAGAACTCAGACTTGAAGGTGACTGCTGTGGTATGGGGTGTTGACCTTGTTGGGCATTGGATTGCTGCAACTGCTGCTGCTTTTGGTGTAATTGTTGCAGTTTCTGATGTAAAATTTGCTGCTGGAACAGATGCTGAGGTTGAGGTTGAATTTGGTGCAGGGAATTTTGTGTGGGCGAATGATGCACCGGTGGTTGCTGTGCTGCTTGGGTCATGGCATGAATGTTATGAAGGGGTTGGTTTGGTTGTTGCATTGATGGAGGGGTTGGAAGAGATTGTTGCATAGGAGGCATGTTGGCATGAGAAGGGTGCATTGGTTGAGGACTTTGATGAGAAAGTTGTTGCATTGAAGGTGCATTAGATATGTGCAGTGGAATCCCTTGTTGCAAAGGTAATTGGTGCAAAGGTATCGGATTTGGATGTGGCATAGAAGGTCTGGTTGGAGGATGTGTTAAAGGAGGTTGAATATGAGGAAGTGGTGAATGGGGCATAGGCAATTGATTTCGATGCGGAGAATGCTGCATGGGGGGTATATTTGGAATTGGGGAATGCTGCATTTGATTCGGGTTTTGATGTGGAGAATGTTGCATCCCATACGGATTTTGTTGAGGTGAGTGCGAGTAGGCCATAGGATGGGGAGGATGAGGAGAAATAGACATGTGATGTGCTTGATATAAAGGATTCTGCGGTGGCAATTGTAGCTGTTGTAACTTTTGAGGAGTTTCAGAATAAGCATTATCCTCTTTACTAGAATAACTCAGTCCACTGTCATTCTTTTGAACATTTGCAATTTTACTTTGATCAAGTGGTTTTTCACATTCATCCGGTGGAGCTTCAATTTGTTCTTCCTCAGCAAACTTTTTAAATTCTTCCAACTGCCTCTGTAACTCCATTTCTTTATCTTTCTTTTGTTGCTTTTTAGCCTCCCTTTCTTTTCGTTTCTTTTCTTTTTCTATTTGCAAAGCCATAAAATGAAGCTGTTTATTTGCGTACTCTTCCTCTTCCATCATCATTTCCATTTCCTTTTCATCCATTTCTTCCAAATTCTTGTTAATAGCATCTATGGGATTAATGCCTTCCTCTTCAAATTCTTCATCTTTACCTCCCTTTTCGTCCTCATCATCATCATCATCCAAAATTTTTCTTGAGCGAAATTTTGCCTTTATTATTTCTAAATCTTCATTATCTTCTTCATTGGAATCATTATCATCTGCTGCTTCTTCTTCACTTTCTCTCTCGTTTTCAGCTTGTTGCAAATCTTCTTCATTAGCAATATAATCTTCATCCTGATCGCTCTCCTGTATTTTATGACTTGAACGTTTTCTTGCATCATCATCACTATCTGAAGCTAAAACTGCAGCATAATTAATTTTTTTCCCTCTAGTTCGCCTGCCTGTATCTTCGTCACTTTCTAAACCACCATAGTGTACTTTAGATTTCTTTTTCAATTTGTAAACATCTAGATCAGAATCTCGAGTGTTTTTCTTTTTCTTTTTTGATTTCTTCTTTTTAGGTTCAAATGATTTTTTAACTCCCGATTTAGATTTCTTCTTCCGTTTCCAAGAATCATCACTCTCTTCAGATTCAGACTCATCCCAAATCGATCGTCTCTTACGATTTGGTTCATCATCATCATCACTATCATCATTAATGAACTCCTTGTCAAATCTGGATACCCTCGCTCTTGTAGACCTACGAATGGAATCTTTTCCTCTGCGTATACCGTACGCACTGCTATCACTACCTTCGTCAAATTCATCATCTTCATCATCGTCAGAAGCAGATCCCTTAAAGTCTTCATCGGAATCATCATCACCACTGCTAATATCTAAACTATTCAGTTTTCTCTGCTTCTTTCTACCCAAAAATTTTTGTTTAACTGGCTTTATCTCATCTTCATCTGATTGTTCATGTTGTGGTACAACTGGTGGTAAATCTGTGTCTTTTGGAACCACAGGAGGTAAAGAGTCTTCTTTAGTAGTACTCTCACTACTAATATTTATTTCTGCAGACTTCTCCTCCTTTTCCGCATTTATTATTGTATTAATGTCTTTACCACGACCTTGATTTCCTGCACCTTTTACCGTATCCATTTCATCCTAGAACCAAAAATAATCACATAAACCCTGCAAATTTATTATAAGTACAAAAAGAAAGAAAAACACTTTTATAACAATATTATTATAGCAGGTTTTTTCCAACAGCACGATTTGTACCATTCAATGTACGGTACAGACATTTAGAAATTACCATAGAGATGTATATTTTTCTGATTTTACTAGTTGGCTGACCCTGTATCGTACACAAAGCTATTAAATCGTGCTGTTGGAAAGAACCTATAGATTACCTGAATCGCCGAATTTATTAATTCATCATAATCATTAAATCTGTAACTATGAGCCTGTTTTCTTTGCCTCAGTTGATATATTGGTTCATCACTGTCGCTAGTTGATGATGATGAGCCTGACGAAGATCTTGACTCACTCTCAGATTCAGATTCTGAAACGAATTTATTTACTGGTTTCTGTTTTTTCTTATCATCTTTGTCTTTTGCAGGCAGGACGTTGTCCAAACTTATTCCAACATAAGCCAACCTTTCCTTTCGCCTCACTTCAACTTCTCTTCTACTTAATTTTTTGTCAAAGTCAGTTAACCGTTCTTGTAAATGTTCTATCAATTTTTTCTGTAATTTTAAAAGAATATACATATTGAATACTCTTGTAATAAATCTGCGTGTAATTCGAAAAGTGTTTATTAATATGGAAAACTTACATGTTGACAAGGGGGACAGTACCAATCCCCTTCAGGTATCACGAAAAGAGCGGGCCGCAAACATGAGCAATGCCAACCATTATCGCAACCATCACATAGCAATATCCACTCTGGATGATCAGATTGTCCGCATTTCTGACAAGCGTGATCATCGATATCTTCTATATCGGATTCTACGAGTAAAAATAGTTTATAAAGTAAAGCAACAACTTATTAAAATATTTACCTTTACGAGCTGTACGGGCACGTTTTAACGGTTGTGCTTCTCCGCCATCTTCTAAATCACTTTCTGGAGAAAATTCGTGGTCTGATTGCAAATTCGTTGTAGGTTCCTCATCTTCATCGCTGTACTCCATTATATCTTCCTCTTCTTCTTCTGCAGAGCTTGAATCACTGCTTGATTTCCAAGGGTTTGACTCATCAAATGTTTTCTTAAGATATTTTTTCTTTTTGCGTTTCTTCTCCAATGCTTCGCTGTGAGATTCTCTTGGAGATTCTTCGTCGGAAGCAACATACTTTGATTTTTTCTTAAATTCCGTTTTCTGTAAAATCATTTTCATTTATGAAAATTGTATTGTGAGTAACATCAAAGTAATAAGGATTATATTATAATAATATTGTCTACAGTTTTAAAATTTGTTTAATAATATAGACATTTACCTTCTCTTCGGTTTTCTTTGACTTTTTAGAGAACTTATCAGCTTCTTCTATTGCAGCAATCTCCTCAAGCTTTCTACGTTCTGCTTCTTCTTTAATTTTTAATTGTGCAAGTCGTCTTGACTGCCTTACACCCGGTATTCCACTAGATTCTGTTAATTCAGCTTGAACGTCAGGAGTTATTTCTAACCCAAGTAGTGTTTTTCCTATGAATAGAGCAGAAACTTGATTTAATTTCAACAAATATGTTTAAATTTCAGTTTTTAAGCATGTAGTATGTTAAGACATATTAACATTAAAATTACTAACAGAAAACTTACTTTTAACTACTTTCTTCCTTGGCGGTGGTGTTCTTGGTTTTTCTTTTGGTACAGCTGGAGGATCAGGTTTGGTAGTAGAGGTATTCTTTTTTCTTCCTCTTCTTTTCTTTGACCGTCTTTTCTTTGGTTCCGCACGAGCAGCTGCTTTTTCCCCTTCACTGCTAAGTGAAACTACCTCAGAATCGGGTTGTACTACAAAATCTGGTGAATTATCTTCTTTTCCCGTTTGACTTTCTTCAGGTGAATTTTCAGTTGACTTGTTCTCCAATTCATCTAATGATCGTTTACGCCTTGTGCTTCGTTTTGGTAATTCTGAAGTTATTTCTTTCGATTTACCACTCTTTGATCGTTTACCTCTACATTCTAGATTATCTTCTTCGGGGCTGCTAATTGCATCTTTTTCTTTTTGTTCTTCAATACTCCGTCTCAGCTCGACGTCTACAGCACGTTTGCCTCTCATTTTCGGTCTTTTGCTTTTATTTGCCGTTACTGCAGATGGTGGTTCTGGGCTACCTCTGGATCGTTTTCGAGTAATTCGAACAGAGGGAGCAGGTGCAACATCATTATAGTCTAAAGAAAAAGAAACTAAAGTCGTTGCTGTAGTGGTACTATTACAATCTTTCTCATTTTTCCCATTATCTGTTACCGCTTCTATTTGATCGGTAATATCAATAACATCATTATCATCAGCGTCTATAAAATCACCACCGAAAGAACCGGGTGATTGCGGAGAATCAATAGAATCATCTTCGGGGTTTGGTGCAGTTATATGTGGTGGTGTTTCTTTTAATTTATTTATATCTACAGCAGTTAATAAAGGTACAAGTTTCTTCACACATTCTGGTTCCTCAACAGGTTTCATTTCTTGTTTACTTTCCTGGTTACCTTCGTTCAAAACTCTAGAAATAAGTTCTTCATTAACCGGTGTAACTGTGTTAATCAATTCTGAAGACTTGCTAGGTTGTACATCCTCAACAAATTCGGTTAATACCTCACTTTCTACGTTTTCAATTCTTTTTACTTCTTGTGTATTTTGATCAATCTGTGTACTGCATGCTTCTTTCATTTGTATTCGTCTTGATTTTCTTGCTGGTGTCGTATGTTTCATTAAAGTTGAAACAGTTCCAGATTTCATTAAATTTATATCTGATTTTTTGGACAACAGTTTTTCTTCGGTTTTTAAATTACAAGGAAGTTTCGTTGTTGTTGCAGTAGCTTTTTCTGGAGTTGTAAATTTAATTTCTACATTTTCAGCTTTTTGTCCTTTGGTGATATTTGTATCTTCTACAATTGAACTTTGAGTGGTTACTTTTTCACCTTCCAAAGTATTAGCTGCGTTACAGGCAGAAACGGCATTTAAATTCACTGATTTTGCTTTACTTGTAGTGTTTTCTGATTCAATTAATGTTTGCTCTAAAGTTTTACTTTCAATTTTTGACACATTAACTTCTTCATCATCTGCTCTTGGGCTTAAAGTTTCTTGATTTTCCGTTGGATATTTAATTTGAGAGATTTCTTTACTTATTTCACTTTCTACTTCAAGTTTACTTTCTATATTTCCCGTATCTCTTAAAACTTCTTTATTTTCTTTAATAGAGTTGACACCAGTTATCTCAACATCTGATGTGTTATCAGTTTTCAAATTAGAATTACTACTACCTTTTAATGTTTCATTAGTAGATGATAAAGCAATTTCAGGAATTTTCTTTTCGTTTTCATCAGGTATAGGTGCTAAAGTAATATCGGGAATTTGCTTTTTGTTTTCATCAGATAATGAAGCTCCTTCATCATTCATTTTACTTTTCTTTGATGTCTGTAGATCATTGTCATCACTCTTAGCAGTTAATAAAATGCTTTCATCCCTTTTAATGGGAGAAACTTTTCGCTTACTCGATCGCGATTCTAATTTCACAACTTCTGTTTGTTTGTCGTCATCATTATGCGATACATTTTCAATATCAAGCTTCAATTCACTGTTTGTCTCCTCCAATAATTTTGATTCAATTTTATCAGTTTTGTACCTATTAGTAATCAATTTATCAGGTTGATTATCTGTTTTAATGTCACATTTAAGAACATCTTTGTTTAAATCACTGCATCCCTCATTCCTTTCCATTTCTTTATTATTTTTATTATCCAATTCTTCCCGAGTCACTTTAGGGTCACTGCATTTAACATTAGTCTCATTTATTTCGACAGTAGTTGAAAAATCTTTGTTCACACTGTGAAAAGTATTGCTCATATGATCAATATTTGATATTTTAACTTCTTTATCCTTTACCTTATCACCTACATTTATAGTGCTGACTGATATTTCGGTTTTCACTTCACTGCTGGTCTCGCCAGTTTTACTTGTTCCACATAAGAAATCATCTTTTCGTTTTTTGGGTATTTCCAATGGTGAAATTAATATCTCATTCTGAATTTTTCGTTTTTCTGTCGTTTCTTTTATATTTAAGTCTAAAGTACTACTTTCATGGTCCTCTCCGACATGAAGATTCTGACATTCAATTCCTTTAGGTAATTCCTCATTAGAATCCACTTTTTCTGTACTAAGTATCTCTGTACTAGTTGACAATTCAGTTACTTCTGAAAGATGTTCTACATTTACAGATTCGCTTGTTAATACTGCAATATTGGAAGTTTCGTTATTCTGTACTGCATCATTATTATTTCTCACATCAGCAGTCTGTTTACTTTTTGTTCCTTTATTCTCTATAATATCAGATAATTGATTATTTTCTGTAACATTACTTGCATTTCTACTTTCAGTTGCATCGGATAGCTTACTTTCGTATAATTCTTTATTTTCTGAAATTGTAGATGATTCTTCCGTTTCTACAATCGCAGGTAAGTTTTTGTCATCTGTTGTACTAACTGTTTCCTTTTCTACTTCTTGAACATTAACCGTTTCTTTACTTTCTGTTCCTTTACTCTTTGTAATATCAGTCAACGGGCTATTTTCTTTAACAATGCTTGATTCTTTACTTTCGATAATTATTTCAGATGCTTCACTTTTGGATAGTCCTTTATTTTCTTGAATACTAGCTAATTCTTTTGTTTCTGTTATCGCAGATAAGTTTTTGTCATCTATCCTACTAAGTATTTTCTCTTCTGTTCCTTCAATATCAGCAACCTTTTTACTTTCTATTTCCTTACTCTCTAAAAGATCAGACGAGGGGTTATTCTCTGAAATTTTACTTGTTTTTCTACTTTCAATTACATCAGATATTTTAGCTTCGGGTAGTTCATTATTTTCTTGATTATTAGTTGATTCTTCCACTTCTATCATTGCAGAAAAGTTTTCATCATCTATTCTATTAACTACTTGTTCCTTTTCTATTCCTACAAAGGTATCCTTTAAAATGCTTTCAGAAGAGATCGTTCTTTCTGTAACTTTATCTTGATCGTCATTATCATGATTCAATGGAACTTTGACAGAGGTAACAGTTTTCGTTAATTCATCATGTTCATCACTAACTAAAGTGATATCTTTTAATGTCCTAACTTCACTCACATTATCTTCTTTAACCAAAAAATCATCTGGTTTTTCAGTATTACTTGATATTTCGCCACTATCTTTTAGTATGACATCTTGTTTTGTTTTTGTAGTATTGTGTACTATTTCACAATCAACACTAATGGCTACGGATCCAGGACTGCTTTTCAAATTGCAACTCTCGTCACTTTTCAATGTTTGAACCGAATCTGACAAATCAGCTGATATGCAAGGGTTACTGGATGTTGAATCGTTTGCAAGCTTATGCTCCTTTAATTCTATCTTGGGGTCTTCTAAATTTTTTGGCATAGAATCTTTTGCTTCTAGATCATTGGATAAATCGGTATTTTCTAATTGAGAATTTTCTTCCTGACAAGTCCCTTTTTCTAACATAACATGATCTTTAGCTAAAGAGGCTACATTAGATTTCAACGTATCATTTGAATAATTTCCATTATCTAATTCTACAATCTGATCTACAGTAATCTTCTCCAATGTATTAACAACTGATTCCTTAGATTCTGATCCTTTATTCAACACTTGATCAGAGTCTGATTGTTTATCTAATACTGACGGATGATTAATTTGAATTTCATCAGATTTTGAAACATGCAAATCACCAACTACCTCTGACTTTGATGAAGAGTCAACAAATATTAGTTCAGAATTTCGTTGTAACGTTTCAGTGCTTTCCGAAACCACACTCTCTCTTGTGGAATTATCACTTTCTTTAGCTAAAGAATCATGTTCTTTAGCTAAAGCTTTACACAAGTTAGAACTCTGTCCTTTTGAATCATCCTCTTTTTCGGTTTCTGAAGATTTTGTTGTAATTGTAACACAAGAATCATCTAATGTTTGAGAAAATTTGGACATACCAACAATATCTTCTTTTGAAATTTCAGTATTAATTTCATTAATTAATGTTTTTGATTCGTGCTGCTGTGCATTCAATGGATTGAATATAGCAGCTGCATGTGATACAGACTCTTGATAATTTATCAGAATTTCAGGACTACTTATCCCGGCATATTTTGAACCAACTATTATATTATCTGTCTCATCTATCGGAGATTCTTTCACACACTTCACATCATCAAGTGGAACTGACGCTTCTTTATCAAGTCCAATTATTACGTGTTTTTGATCTTCAGTAATTTTAGTTGCACAAATATTGTCACACTGATCTTCTTTTATTGTCTCTACTGGCAAATTAACCTTCAAGTCTGAAGTTTCTTCCTTTGAGGCATCCAACTTTTTACTCCCCATTTCTAAATTATGCTGCATTAGACGTTCTTCTATTTGTGCCTCTGATTCTTTAGGTGAAGTTTCCCCTACTTTAATATTTCCAAGTAATTGCAATTCCTTAGGTGGAGCACTTGAACAACTTGTTTCGATTAATTCGACTTTACGATGTGTTTCTAATTCATTTAATTCTTTCTGATCTTTGTCATCTATAACTTGGTTAGAAACAGATTGGTCACATTTCCCGCCAGTATCTTCTCTCACCATTTCTATCACCACAGACCTTGAAGCAGTCGATTTTTCTGTATCATCGATCTTAGAAGACGATGTTAGTTTTTCACATACTATTTCTTTATTGTCATTAGAAGGAATTGAAATACTGCAAGAATCAGAGTTGTCTGTATTACTAATACTTCTAGTATTATCAGTCACTACTTTGCCTTCCTGCAAGACATCAGCATTTTCACTTTGTTTTTCATCTTTATCATCACTAGTACATAATTTGGTCATATCATCATCGCTGGATAATTTACTATCGACCTGATCAAATTTTGAAGCTAAGTTTGAGGTTCCAAAATTGTATGAAACATTAGGCACCTGAGACTTGAACGCCATGGAAGTAGGTCCAAAAAAGAACCCTGACTGTTTTGCTACTACCTTTGTTTGGCACTTCTCATCTTCACTTATACTAACATTTTCAGTTTGTATTTTGCACAAACTCTTTGAATTTTCTGAAAAAAATTGTACATATTCAGGTTCAAAAAAGTTTAATATAAAACTATTTATAACATTATGTTGTAAACTCTACCTGCATGTTTAAGATTTTCTTCTTTAGCTACTTTCTTCAAATCAGTTATTAATTCCTGAACTTGCGGATAAGAAATTGTTGGATCACAGTTATCTTTATTTTTGATAGGAACTCTTATTAAATTATTAACATCACACTCACCAACTTCGTCACTAATTTTATTGTCTTTATCACTTTCAATGTTCACGTTTTGGGTTAAATAAACATCTTTAGCTATTGGCTTTCCAACGTCCCAACGAGACTTTTTAATAGGACTTTTAGGTGCGTTCGTTTTATGGCTATCAGACTTACTATCGATTATTGTCCCTAATTTGTATTGAATCTTTGTTGGAGAACTTTTACATAAATCACTTTTCACCATTGCAGTTGTAGACTCAATAGAAGTTGATAAAGTGGATGTACTTGAAGAAGTTTCTTGAGGTATATTTTGTTCAATAGCCATCTGAGAGTCAGTTAAATTTTTATTGGTATTTCCAGTATCTCTGCCATCTGGTTTTTCAGTTTCATTCCCTCCTTCACATTCTGCACCACTTCCTTCGCCAGTAATAACCATCAATGGTTCTTCAATTGCTTCTCCGATAATAGGTGAATCATAATCTTGTTCAGGTTTGTTTCTATTAGCCAATAAATTTCCACGAGCTTCTTCTTCTAATTCTTCTTCCTCTTCATCATCTTCGTACTGATTTAGAGATCTTCTAAAATTTAACGTTAATATTAAAAACAAACATAAAATATATCTACAAAGACTAAAATTCTATGCTTACCTCCTAGTTTGTTTTGTTGCCATTTTAGCACGTTTAGAGTTCATTTCTGGACAATTTTTTAAAGGACGTTTATTTCGAATAGGCACATTCCGAGTTGTAGATTTGATCACAAAATTTCCACATGTAGACGCATTCAAAGGAATACGTCCCGTTTCATTCAAAGAATTATCTACAAGTTGGTCTAATGGTTTAATCCGTAAAGAAGATGGGGATTTTTTACTTAAATCTAATCCACCTTCAGTTTCTATAGAATCCAGAGTAGACTCTTGATCAGTGGAAGATACCAATTTTGAAGCTGCAATTGATGATAAGTTTAAAGCAATAGAATCAAGCCTCTTTTTAAAATTGGAATCAGTAGCTTTCTTTTCACTTCGTTTTAATTCACCGATTTCACTTGTTAAAAATGTAGTTTCCTCTTGGCGTGTTACGTTCTGAGAATCTTTTTCATTGGGTTTGCTTTCATTTTCTTCGATCAGATCTAAATTCTGCTTTTGCTTCAAGTGAACATTCTCTTTAACAGTTTCTTCCATATCCCGTTTTTCATTGTTTGTTGTTTTATTATTATCATTTATTTCTTTACCTACTTTTGTATTCTCAAAGTTACTTTGTTTTGAATCATCAAATTCTTGTGTTATGCTTGTATCAACTTGCTTAGAATTTTTTGCAGGATTTTCAGTGCTCTCATTCGACTCAGAATCTGTTTTCGGGTCTTGTATCAGAATTTCTTTAGATTGACCAGTATCAATTGTTGGTTTTTCTATCTCCAAGCTACTACTATCTTCATTTACTATCGTGTCTGGTCCCACTTTCACGGAATCTCCAGTAGTCAGTTGAGAAATTAATGACAGTAAGCCTTCTCTATCCCTATAAATGATAGAAAATGTTGCAACATGTCCTAACGCTTTTAAAATAAAAGTGCTTCATGACGATTAAGAAATAAGAAAATTAATGAATAACAAACTTACTTTGCCACTAGAGTCCAAGTTTCTTCATCAATGTCTTCTTTGTACACTCGAAGAGTGCAATTTTCATCGCATTGGTACCAATATGCATGGCCTAACTTATCTCTCCCAAGTGGTTGAGACCGTAACTCTTCAGCAGTCATTTTGTTAATATCAGTTTTAAATTTTGGGTTGAAATCAAACTGCATCTCAAGTAAAAACTAAAACGTAATATGTAAGTATTACTTAACAATTAATTGTGTATATTTTTATGGATTTATTTTCATTTTGTTTACTTTTTAACATTATAAAATGAAGCATAACAAAGGAAATTTGCTTCGACTTTAGTTTTTCTATACATTATTTCTGAATACAATCCATTGCGATGAAATAACAGGTACAGAGCTTATAAATGGTAGTCTCATGTGTTTTTAGACAAAACTTAAAAGTATATTTAATATTATTATTACTATTGGTTATGTTTAAGTATTATAATTTTATCTGTACGAATAAATAACATGATTGACTACCTAGAATGAATATAAGTGCTTAGGGTCCGAAAAGAATTTTTGAGATAAAAGATGTAATAAAAGTGGCATTGTTTTCTAGAATCATATATTACCTATTATTACAACCTACAGTTATAACCTTCAGTAATAAGTTCAGATGCTCTACATTACAATATTTAACAAATAGTTAATAATATATAGTAATCTGTTTGTTTTTTAATTATAAATAATTACACGAATGCATTTGTAGAATATTATAGAAAATGAAGGTTTCAGAAGTTTCATAATGAAATACTGAAAATTTCATTTAAAATTCGTTCACAATAATATTCACAATGAAAAAATCTGGTACAGGGTACCCACAGATGTTCTTGTTAGCAAACTTGAACAATAGATCTGGTATCCCATTTGTGAAGATGTCCTCGGTTCAAAGTGGTAAATATTGTCAGGCTTCAATAGTATATACAGTGAAACCTTGATTTATCGTTTTCGCAAGGACCGGTTAGGAAAAACGATTACCACGGGATGACGATCATATGAAAAAAATAGAAATAAATAATTGCGTATGCAAGAAAACTTATTTTTTTCTAATATTATTTATATTAATATATACATAAATTATGCAACATATTTTTTTTTAAATAGATTTATTTAGAGTTTGTTTACAAAGTCAACAATTTTTGTTCATTAAAAATAATTATTACAAGTATGGTGTCTCCCAGATCAGGATTTTATATTATATATTAGGTTCTTGTTAGAAATGCACTTTTCCTGATGAATGATTTATTGTTCTTGTAGGCGCCTACAAGAACAATAAATCATTCATCAGGAAAAGTGCATTTCTAACAA
>JAWQRP010000989.1:0-21924 GCA_033557875.1 Quadriops clusia | reverse complement strand
TATTACCGTTTTTACAATTTCATCATTTAAAACTAAAGAGCCACACACATTTTGTTTTGTTTAAATTAATTTAATTTATCAACGAATAATGACGACTACTGTGCTATTTGCACACTTTTAATAATTCGACCACAAGTAAGATTTTTTGATTTTTATTTTATTTTATTATATTTTTAATTTTGTTTTTACTTTTATATATATATATTGTATAACTTAACATCCCATTTTTAAGATTGTTTTATATATTTTTATATATCTGGATGTGTATGCGTTTTAGAGGCCTGAGGATGTCTTAATAAGACGAAACCGGTCGCCTTCTGAACTAATAAAATTGTCAGGAACAGTGCCTTCCTTTTATTTTCAAAATATTCCATCCTGACCTGGAACTTCACACACAATTTTATTTTAACTCGACCGTTCGATGCTTGTTTACGTCTTTTTCAAGAGTTATATTATTATTACAACATTTATCAAAAATTGTTTTACATAAAAACATTTTATAAGTAAAATAAGGACTTCATATCCCAACAAAAGAAAATAAATATATTATTAACAAAGTCCAAGCTTAAAAAGGAAAAAATTTAATTGTAATATTTAATATATATAGATGAAAATTATATTAGAATAATCAAGACATTAAAAAAAAACTTCTCTTGGTGGGATTTGAACCCGGACCACCTACACCAAACGCAAATGCCTAACCAATATAGAGAATAAGTCACAAAATGGCCATCTATAAATTTAGAACTGTCCGAATTATCAATAGAAACGTATTTTGAACCATTTAGACCTTAGGCTATGTCTTAATTAAACAGTCATCACATGATCTTCCATCATACGATGTCGGTTGCCATGGCAATTAGAAGATAGAATGATATAACCGATGTGCTCAATTGCATTGGATACTTCTAATTACCATGGCAACCGTCATTTTACGATGGAAGATCATGCGACGGTTAATTAATTAAGACATAGCCTAAGGTCTAAAGATGTATTGTCACACATTATCATTTTACCTTAAATCAATACTTCAGTATGTTTCATTGATTTTGTTCGGATGTAGTTGAAAATGTTCGTGGACCTTTACAAAAATTTTCTATTCCTCAAAATTAATCAATGCAACTCTTTGATAACTTAATTAATGGAAAACATTATATCCAAGTACCTCATAACCTGCATCAAGAGGCTTTTTCTTAACGTCTTTTCAATAATTCTGCAGATGTGTTGCCAAAGGAATTTTTGGGAAGATTTTGATGTCGTTTAAGTCTCGTTAATAAAATATTTCTTCTATACTGATGACCATAGCTGCAGGAAAATAAAAATAGTTTTAATAAGAATAATTTTATACATATTTGCACAAGAACTTATTTTATGTATTACGAATACAGTACATTTAATCTCGTTAATCCGGCACATATCAGGTTTGAGCTATAAGAGCAATAAAGATTTAATACTAATAAAATAAAATACTAACTCAATAATATTAATAAAACTAAAAAAATAATAATAAAAATAAAAAAATAATAATAAAACTAAAAAAATAATAATAAAACTAGAAAAATATTAAAACACATTAACAAGAAGGTAAAAACGAATAAACAGAAACTTAATTTCAAAACTCGCGCTCAATCAGTTGTCATGGTTCCACCAATCAAATGCCGCAGCCCGCTTCAACGCCATTGGCTGAATTCTGACAGATCCAAGGTCAGGGGTGTACAAATTCGCTAATTATACCGAATATCGGTAATGCGTTTTTAAGTCCATAAGACTGCATGTATTTCGTCGCTATCAAACGTGTCCAAACGAACGTTCGAAGTTGAACTATTTCTTTTTGTCTTGTTTTGTCGCTAATTCATATCTACGTCTTAATTATGTTTAATCAACATATTTAAAATTATATTTCTTGTTGAACGGCCGGGTTTATCGAGATTGAACGGAATGTATAATAAATATAATTGTATTATATATTATTTAATACATATTATTTAATATATACTATTTAATACATATTATTTAATACATATTATTTAATACATATTATTTAATACATATTATTTAATATATATTATTTAATATACATTACTTAATATATTGCTTAATATATTACTTAATGATATGTTACTTACTGATATTTTAGCAATGTCGCACTAGATAACATCAAACACTTTCGAGGGTCAGAAAGTTTCGTTTCTTCTTGTCCAATGAAATTGCGGATATTCTACGGGATTTTCGAATCGACCAATGGTCACGTACTAGTAGAAATTAAACAATCGACTACTGCACAGGCGGTACGAACAGAATCTAATAATGGATATTAAATTAATTATTATTGGTTTTAAAAATTCGTTCATTTTTCTTCATTTCTTGATAGTTGTTTTTAATATATATTTGTTTTGGATATTAAGGTCTTAAATTATTATCCAAATCCAAAATAAATATATAAGAAAAATAAATTTATTACTGTTATGACGATAATTAAGAATTCGCTATTTGGCCGATAAATTCTCTGGGATTTTAAGGAGTTTATCAATCGAATAGCACTATCTGGCTACTGTAGAATGATCCCTTAGAGCTGCTTTTACAATCGCTAGACAACTTTATTCGTTTGATAAACTTCATAAGGCCTCATAAACAAAATTTATTGTCCGAATAGTGTTGTCTGACAATTATAAAAGTGGCCCTTAAAATGTTGTAATAGTGGGGAATAAAAATGAGAATATATAAAAATTATTTTCTTGATTTGAACCCATTTAGTTGTTTTACTAATATAATGATATAAGTATATCGTACTTCAACTATTTTTTTTAATGCACAACCGGTTTCGGGATATATACCCATCGTCAGGTGCTAACTACAAAAACATGAGTTAGTAAATACATGTAGAAATAAAATATTACTTATTGCTACTTACAATATTAATTATATATGAAAAATATTAAAAATGTCATATTTAATTAAATAATTGATGTAAATAACGGAGTGTACTCAATTAACGAACAACTGTTCGTTTAAAACTCCATCATCTTGAAATCGAAGCCCTTAAGATATATACAGAAGAACTTATAAAAATTCAAAAAAACCATAAAACAATGATACATAATCTCCTTAAAAAGAAAAATATTACGCAAAACAAAAATTGAACAGACAAAACTTCACATCAACATTTATTTCATCCAAGAACTATCAACTTAACAGATATAAATTTTACGAATAATGAAATTGAACTTATTAATAAAGGACCAAAATATACAATCAAAAAACAAAGCATTATTTACATCAATTATTTAATTAAATATGACATTTTTAATATTTTTCATATATAATTAATATTGTAAGTAGCAATATATATTTTATTTCTACATGTATTTAATAACTCATGTTTTTGTAGTTAGCACCTGACGATGGGTATATAACCCGAAACCGGTTGTGCATTAAAAAAAATAAATAGTTGAAGTACGATATACTTATATCATTATACATATATATATAAAAATAATTAGAATGTATAACAGTATAAAGTATGAACTTACTTTGGTAAATGTGTCTGGTTCCATAAGGGGAGTTGTGGAGACCTTAGGGGATTCCCTTACCATCGAGAGGTCATTGCCGTCTTTCTTCTGCTCTTCGTAGAGATCGCAGAGTAGCTGAGTCAGCTTCAATTTGAAGTTCCTCTTCTTGTCGGGATTTAGACTTAATATTTCCGGAAGCAACCCCATCAGGAAACTTTTATCTGGATTATTATTGCCCTTCTCGTCCTTGTGGCATTTGCTTTGGGAAAAGTCTTCTGTTCGTTGATGGTGACTTGGAGGACTGTGATGCTTTAACGGATTATGATGTAAGTGTAGTTCTTCTTTTAAGTATTGTTCTTGTTTTAAATATTGTTCTTGTTTTAAATATTGTTCTTGTTTTAAATACTGTTCTTGCTTTAGGTACTGTTGTTGTTTTAAGTATTGTTCTTCTGAACCGTTAGGTTCCACATCTAAAGAATTGCTCAGCATCGGGTTCCCGATCAAAGAATCTTCGTTTTTGCTATTGCTGTCACAATCGATTTGGGCAGTTGTGTGAGCGGTAGCGTCCAAACTCGACTCCTCCACCCTGTATAAGCTGATGGTGTTTTCGTCTTCCAATTCGTTGTCGTTGCTTTCGTTGAGGATGCTATCCACCGAGACCATGTCTGGACGAGAGACGGAAGCTTTGGGTTTCTTCGTTTTGATGTAAGGGACCAAAAATTGGAGGACATCGTACAAATAGTAGGTCCTCTTCGAGCCCACTTTTTTGTCCTTGATGTGCCGGCAGAAGACGGTCCTTATGTTCTTCCAGCGCTCTCGACAGTTGCTTTCTGGAGATTAAGAGAGGAGAACTTTAGAAATTAATTTGTTTATAAATATAAGGATGTTGATTTATTTCAATATTCCATTTGATAACATCACAGATAACCACCCAGCTTGCACTGAACGTTTCAGTTCACGTTTCTCGTTGCTCAGTTTAAAGTAACGGGCGGATGCGCAACTAAAGTAAGCAACCTTATTTATATTTTGTGTAACTGTAACACAATCGTTGCTGTAATATGTCTAACTTGTGCATTTGTCATGTAAATGTAATGTGAGCAGTTACGTATAAATGAGTTAGTTCTGAAACATTCATCAAAGTTGGCGACACAGAAATGATAGTATTGGTAACACTAGATGCACTAGGTATGACATCATCAGTAATGTCAGTAGCAACGATGTTGGTCAGTAATTTTAAAAAAAAAATCTCACCCCCATTCATAATTTGAGTAAAACCATGGACCTTCGCAACCGTAAGCCTGGACATTAAATTCATCAAAAAAATCTGCTACGCAGGCTAACAATTTGGGGTTCATATTCCGGACTTGCCGGGGAGTTGTTGATATGAACGGAAGTAAGGAAAATGTTTGATATTTTACTTGGGGAAGATGTATTTTAACTAATAGAATAGTATAGTAACTTTTCTTACGTGTTATATAAGGAAAATTATAAAGAGCCAAAGGTAAATAGAGGAGCAGTAGGAATAGGAAAGGAGGCAAATTAGCAGACAGCAGACAGTTTACGAGAGAAGCGGTGTAAAGAAAAGAGCATGAGAGCAAGAGAAGTAGTGTTAAGAAAAGAATAGTAGAGACAGAGAGTGAGCAAGTTCAGCAAACGAGTAGAAAGGATTAGCAGGAAGTACGTGAGGAGCAGAAAGGACTAAGAGGAAGACAAGGAGAGGAGCAGAAAGGGACTAAGGGGAAGATAAGGAGAGGTTCTAAAAGAAGCAGGAAGAAAAGATTGAGCAGGGAGATCGAGAGAGGCAGATGGTACAATAGGGGAGCTGTGTGAACTTAAAAAGGATCTGTTCCAGTCTACGTAAGAAATATAATATGTCACGATAAGTTCTTATTGATAATATTTATTTTATTTAAATATTCCTATTGACTATTGTGAATATTCGATTTATTACTTTTTCTAAAAAAAGTAACTGTTTGTTTTCTAGAACTTAGCTCCGTTAGTTTAGTAGATAAAATGAATTCCCGGTAAAAATTATTATTAGCACGAAGTATTACTTTTACACAGGCCTGTTTGGGGGAAAATACAGACATGTCCATCCAAATTTATAAAATTAACTTAATCCTCTTAAGATATTTCGGAACAAAGATTTGAGAAAGGAAAAATAATATTGATATTGATAGAAGTAGTGTATAATGTAAGTGTATGTAATAAATTTCCATAAACCTTAAACTTGGTTTCTTTAACCTTCCAACAAATATTTATTTCCAGTAATCGTTTACTTCCATCCGATTTTATTGTTTAATATAAGACTTTTCATATAATAATATTTTTATTCGTACTTAAAAATTTCCTGAAGATTATTACCATGTTACTATCAGAGCATTGTCCGAAATTTTCCAAGTGTTGAATTTATAATAAGTTTTAAAATGAAAGTCAGTACTTGGAATTTTGGATAATGCCCTGGCAGTAAATATAAAATATTCAAACACTGCGTTACAACGTTACATTTATGAGATGTAAAATTTACAACATTTTGCAAGGTGGACTTCTTAGTTCTTCAGTACTTTGTTATTATATTTGTTTTTTTACTTCTATGTGGGTTGTATAGTTTATCTATTTTGGTTTTAATTACGTTGTCTACTAGTGATTTGGGATAATTGTTTGTGTAATGCTTCTTTTTACTTTTTTAATAGCTTCGTGTCTAAATTTAGGACTAGTAAGAAATATGACTCTAACTACTAGTATTGTACTATGCACTATGTTAATTGTATTATGTTTATATTCAACATAAACATTTTGAAAAGTGAATCCAACTATTTCAAAAAATAAATATTTTAAAGCCCCAAAAAGTGATAAAATTGAAAAGGCTCAAAATATCCAATACCCAAACAAACAAAAAATTCTATATGTATTTGTTTGAATGCGATAGCCGAAGTGACGTCACGGTAGGCGGAGTGACATCACGGTAGGCAGTGACGTCACGGTAGGCGAAGTGACGTCATGACCACGTGATCTCTAATACGCGTGTTTAGATACCACCGACAACAAAAAAAATATTTTACTAACAGAATATATTTTATTTCGGCTCGAATTGAAAAACTAATGACTTAATGATTTGTCATCGTCGTTATCGTCATCATTGGCAATAAGTATGTACCTGTATCGCCTAGTTTCCTAGCTAAGTTCATCCAGGCTTCATCCGTTTTGTCTCTTCGGGAATAATCCTTGCAGCTGACGTCATAGAGGCAAGGATACTGCTGGACGCATTTGACGAACAAAATATTGTACTTTTCGTCGGAGAAGGACATTTTTTGATTTTGATGTTGCGTGAGATGAGCTGGAGAAATTATAGTCACTGGATTTTATGAAGAATTTTGTTATCAAACAAACGCTATTCACAAAGATTCATAAAAATCACCATTCACAAATAACGAGAGTGCTATTCACAAATAACAAGAGTGCTATTCACAAATAACAAGAGTGCTATTCATAAATAACAAGAGTGCTATTCACAAATAACAAGAGTGCTATTCACAAATAACAAGAGTGCTATTCACAAATAACAAGAGTGCTATTCACAAATAACAAGAGTGCTATTCACAAATAACAAGAGTGCTATTCACTAACAATAAGAGTACTATTCACAATCGATAAGAGTGCGATACACTAACAAAACGAGTACCAATAAAAATATGAAAACAACCCGTCCGACCGTCAAAACAAATTCGCCTCGTTCGTCCTGAAAGGATTTCAAGGATTAGATTTTCCGCGTGGAGTTGCAGCAGGCTGTGTCTGGCTGCATCGTATTGATCGCGGAGGCTGTGCCCGAGTCCTCTCGCCGACGAGGATCGAGGAGGCTGTGAGATCCTTCGACGAGAGAAAGTAGGCTTTGGGCCGTTTCAGCCGCAGCCGCCCGCGATGCACCCAAACAAAATCATGGCACTCTAGACGGCATGCACTCATAAGCATTCTTGATCCGAAGACGGTCTCTCACGGGAGGAGGTGACGTCATGCTGGGGGTCAAATGCTCTCGAATTGAGGATAAGCCGTGGGAGAGAAGATCTAGTTAGTTGATCAATGGATCAAGATATTGATATAATATTATATGTAATTTTAAAATTAAAATTAAATTAAAAGATAAAAATTAAATTAAAGAATGAAAATAAAAATGAATCAATGAAAAATAAATTAAATTAGGAAGAAACAGCAAGACGCATCCTTTTCGTCCTGCCGATAGATTGGAATTGGTCTTGAATGGAACGGAACGGAAAGTTATAAAGATGGACAAGGACGGATATAATATCGATTTCCCCAGCACGTGCGCATTTAGCCCATTTTCCGAAACAGTCCTCATCGGGGATTTCCACGACTTAACATATTGTTGCAATCGTAAACAAATTATCAATATTACACCTAGCAGGACGAATTTTAAGGTAAACATTACTAGTCAAATCGTCATTTTGATACATCCTTTTTGTACACATCCTTTTTGTACACATCTTTTTTGTATACATCCTTTTTGTAGTTCCTCTTCAGATTTCCTTCTCGTTCGTCCTTTCGATTACTAACCC
Source organism: Quadriops clusia (assembly GCA_033557875.1). NCBI lineage: Eukaryota > Metazoa > Arthropoda > Insecta > Coleoptera > Hydrophilidae > Quadriops > Quadriops clusia. The sequence continues at coordinate 13,844 of JAWQRP010000989.1, read as the reverse complement.
TCGAATTTTAATCATTAAAATTGAATAAATTTTAACATATTTCTTGCAATTAAGGTATTTCATTCAACAGGCGATTAATCAGGATGCCTAGCTCCAGGAAAATGATCCTTGGACATGTGATGTCAGGGATATGTTCTAAAATGAACAGGACGAAGCAATTGCCCGCTGATCTTATGGAAACTCCTCTTAATCGATGTTTAAACACCTTCGACATAACCCTTTTGGGTAAGTTTCTTTTTTTCAATTATAATCTTAATTTATTATTATTATTATTAATATATGATCGTTTTTGTTTGTACTCTTTTTAGTTTGTATGTTTGTATTTTTTTTAATTTGAGAGGCATTTTCAAAAGCAAAGCAACCTAAATTTAAACCAACTTCCTTTGATGAATCTTCTTCATCTAATTTTTATTGGGATTTTATGACTTCCATGTCTGCCATATGGAAAGGGAAAGGAAGGCGATCTGTCTGGAGCTGCACATGTGCCTATCTGCGTAATCGTTGAGTGACTTTATATTTAGAATTTACAGACATAACAATGAATTACTCATGCTGGAGGATTATTTTGCTCGCTAAGTGCACCACTGGATACTTGTTAGAGATAAACTTTATGTTCTTCATTCATGTATCATGGGGTCATTCACATATTGCGTACATAAATCACATATATTGTGCATATAAATCGCATATTGTGTATATAAATCGCATATTGTGTACATAAATCACATAGAATACCTAAATCACAGTGTACATAAATTACATAGTGTACATAAATTACAAAGTGTACATAAATAACATATTGTGTACATGAATCATAAATTGTGCACATAAGCTAACTTCTAAGAATGTAATTTTAGGATCAAAAGCTTAAGCGAATACTCCGAAATTTCGCGTCCTTGCCCAAGGAATAAATCGTTCCCTAAGTTCTAAATTTAGACGCGAAATGCGTTTGATGTTAGTGCATTAGATGGCGGAGTTATTTAATAGGAAATCGATCTGTGTAGTACGCGAGAATATTCAATATTAGAATATCACATATTTTACGACGAACGTAAACATAACAATTTTTTTCATTTACACTATATACGATACGTAGTGTTTGATCTATCTAAAAATAATAATTTTTCTAAATCAATGTTTCAGTGCTGCCATCTGTATTAATCTAAAACAATTTCTTATTAGGTGTGGGTCACATGGTAGGCGCAGGTATCTACGTTTTGACAGGAACCGTCGCCAAGGACATAGCAGGCCCTGGAATCGTCATATCGTTTCTATTGGCAGGGTTGGCATCCCTGCTTTCGGCATTATGTTACGCCGAATTTGGCACAAGAGTTCCTAAAGCTGGTTCTGCTTACGTATACACTTACATAAGCATAGGAGAGTTTTGGGCCTTCGTCATTGGCTGGAATATCATCCTGGAGCACATGATTGGTGAGCGCTTTCAAATTTAAAATTCGCGCCAAAACTATTCTAAAATCGTGTAACTTCGACGAGGTATTACTGTATTTAAAAGTACATATCTAACAATTTAACAATTTTAAATTGTTAACAATGATCTATCATTTTAATTTACATAATTTTAAGATACATATTGCAACCCAGTTTAAATAAAACGTAAAACAGCATTGTTCATATTATCAAAGATTTTGATATTATTTAATACAAAGAATTATTTAAAACTTACCATCAAAGTTGCTTGCGCTTAGCCGAAGATCTATCAGGAATGAAGAAAACTTGATACAGAAGAAGGCTTGATTACAAAAGAATAAGACATCTTCCCTCTTTTTCCAAAGCACGCTGTTCCGCATCTAGCCGTCCTTGTCCAACTTCAAGAAATATCGCGAAATTCAGCTAAAACAAATTTTCAATTAGAAAACTTTTAATCGCTAAAATTACCATCAGAACATTTCCATATTTAATCTTGAGGCCAAATTTGTTCGTTCTAACGTTAATTTAACCTTATTTACGCGCTTTTTCTTTGATTCTAACTTAATTTGACAAAAGGAAGAAAACGAAATGACAGGTGGTGTCAATGTTGACTTGTCAAATGCTATGACGTCAGTTGTTGTAAGAGCGGCCAATCAGATCGCGTGTTTTGGCCCAATCACAGCAATCGTGATTTTTTTAAATATTATGGCGCGTTTTTTTAAATAGTATAAAAACTTATGTTGCCGACACTGACACGTTTTAAATAAATAAGTAAATAAACAAATAAGTAAATAAATAAATAAATATTAATTATTGTTTACTATATATTTTAAAAACACTATAAGATTTTGCAATTATTAAATTTCTTGATATAACATTAACCAACTTATAAACTCATAAATATCCATTGTTATCTATTTCGCACAGAATTAAAAATACTAATTATTTATTTGTTCTACGTTTTAAGAACAATAAGATTTTGCACTGGTTATTATTTAAATTTCCGTGTATGGCATTAAAAGTTCTGAGATTAATTTAAAATAAATAAAATAATTAATTAAAACTTACTATCAACGTTGCCTGCGCTGGACAGACTCCGCATGACTTGATAAAGAACAAGGCATCTTCCATCTTTTTCCAAAGCACGCGGTTCCGCATCCAGCCGTCCTTGTCCGACCTCAAGAAACATTACGAAATTCTGCTGAAACAAATTTTTGATTAGACTACTTTTCTTATCATTTGGAAGTTTTCTTATTTGATCTTGAGGCCAAATTCGTTCGTTCTAACGTTAATTTAATCGTATTTAAGCGATTTATCTTTGATTTTAACGTAATTTGACAAGAGGAAGAAAACGAATTGACATATCACGAAAATATTGAAATGTCAAATGCAATTACGTCACTTGTAAGGGCGACCAATCAGATTGCGCGCTTTAGACCAATCACTGCGTACGCGCTGGTTTAAATTTTATGGCGCGGTTTTTATTAATATTGTTATTTGTTGTTAATATTGTTGTTCACTTGCAAAATGCTGAATTAGCAAGAAAAGCACTACAAGAAGATAAAATTCTGGCATTAGAAAATCCTGATAACTACTTTGCCTTCTCTTTTGAGTTACAAAAAGCCTTACCTTATCCGAAATGATCTGTCTCAATCGCATATTATAAGCGAAATATGTATGTTTCAAACGAGGCTTTTCACAATTTCCACGATAATAAAGTTAATATGTATGTGTGGGACGAAACTAATGCTTCCAGGGGATCGCAAGAAGTAGTTTTTTTTTGAAAGTGGTATAAGACCATTTACAGCCCATAAATATGTATTATTGTAGTCTAATTCACCTAAAACAAATCTATATAATGAAGTTAAATATCGATAAAACAATAGAAACATTGCCAGACTTCATATAATTTGGCTAAAATTTTTTAATTAACAGATATGCTAACATCTAATTTTCTCGAAACAAGAGAAAATGGACTTACACCACTTTCAAAATAAACAGTCCAATTATAGAAGAAAAGTAATAATATTGAGGTAACGTTTTACCTTCTTTGCCTTCAGGAGCAGCTTCAGTGGCCCGAGCTTGGAGCGGCTATGTCGACTCTCTCTTCGGAGGCGTCATCAGTAACGCCACCATCTCCTTAACGGGGGAAATGCACGAGCAGCTTTTAGGGCGCTACCCCGACATTTTGGCCTTTGCGGTTTGCATCGTCTACGCCTTGCTTCTAGGCATAGGAGTCAAAGGTTCAGCGATGGTCAACAGCTTGCTCACCCTTATTAATCTCTCGGTGATGGCGATCGTGATCATCGTCGGATTCCTCTATGCGAACGAAGAGAACTGGACTTCCCAAAAGGGGGGATTCTTGCCTTACGGAGTTAGCGGGGTCATCGCCGGGGCTGCCACCTGCTTCTATGCCTTCGTTGGGTTCGATAGTATCGCCACATCCGGCGAAGAGGCGAAAAATCCCTCGTTTTCGATTCCGATGGCGACGGTTCTCTCGATGGGCATCGTCACCTTGGGGTACATCCTCGTGTCCGCAGCTTTGACTCTCTTGGTCCCTTATTACGAAGTTAATCCGAGTGCCGCCCTTCCGGAGGCCTTCGGAGGCGTCGGGATGCATTGGGTTAAGTACGTCGTGTCCCTAGGGGCTATCTGCGGAATGACTACGACTCTCTTCGGGTCGTTATTCTCGCTACCGAGATGTATGTATGCCATGGCAACCGATGGGCTTCTATTCGGATTCCTCGGAGACATCAACTCTAAAACTCAGCTCCCATTGACGAATCTGGTAATCGCTGGGTTGTTCTCCGCAGTGATAGCTCTCCTCTTCGACCTAGAAAAATTGGTAGAGTTCATGTCCATCGGGACGCTCCTCGCTTACACTATCGTAAGCGCCAGCGTAATCATCTTAAGGTACAGACCGGCCATCCAAGTTCTCCCGAGACCCGTGATGACCCCTTGCTCGGAGATGTCCGTTTCTACGTCAGAACCTACGACACCCGGATCCGAAATAATCACGCTATCGGGGACCTTGAGGCCTAAGTACAGCTGGTTGGCCCCCTTGATCGGCCATTGTGAACCTGGCTCTGCGGTGACGGGATCCGTTTTTATATTTACGGTTTTCAGCTCGGCTCTGTGCATCTTGCTGCAAGTTTCCTCGAGGGATTTGCGGAACGGGATTTGGTGGACGATCGTGTTGGCTGTGTTTTTCATCCTCATCATGGGGGGCTGTAAGTGATGTTATGATATTATATTATATTATAGCAAAGATTATTGAGAATATTATGTATATAATCTTTGATTATAGTACAATCTTTGATTATAGTATAATCTTTGTTTATAGTACAATCTTTGATTATAGTACAATCTTTGATTATAGTACAATCTTTGATTATAGTACAATCTTTGTTTATAGTACAATCTTTGATTATAGTACAATCTTTGATTATAGTACATATTTTAGATGTAGTAGTTTTAGATACAAATTTTTTTATTCTAATGGATGACAAGGTCTTGGCAATTACTAAACTAGTTCAATACGTTAGTTAATTTATTATTTTTTACAAAGCGAATCCAAACGTACCTTTTAAAGATTGACTGATTGTGCATACTTATTGCGATCATAACTCATGTATTATGTGATTATAGTAAATCATCTTTAATTGAAGAGAGACCTTTGTTGTTGTTCCAAGATTAATCAAATTAATGAAATTAATTAAATTAATCAAATTAATGAAATGAAATTATTTTGCAGGCATGCTGGTCATCATCGCTCATCACCAGAATACCGAAGGCCTAAGGTTTAAAGTTCCAATGGTACCGTTCATACCAGCTTTGAGCATCGTTTGCAATATAGAGTTTATGATCCACTTGAATATCTTAACTTGGCTTAGATTCTTCGTATGGATGATTTTAGGTACATATTTCAGTTTCACGATTATCATATAGGACATTTTTCTTTTATTTTTATTAGGAGTATTATTTTATTTTTATTATGATATTTTATTTTTATTGTTGTATTTTATTTTTATTATTGTATTTTATTTTTATTATTATATTTTATTTGTATTATTGTATTTTATTTTTATTATTATCATTTATTTTTATTATTGTACGAAACTAATTGTACGAACTTTTATACTACATGCAATGCACGTATGTAAAGTGGGTTGCCTAAGTAGCAGAATTTATGTATTTACTTTATTTATAAATTTTTTCAAATTGCTCGGGCTAAAAACTTAATAATCGGCATATGCGAACCTTCCTTTTTATCTATTAAACAAATGTTGCAAATTTGAGCCCTATAGGACAAGTAGTTCAAAAGTTTTAAGAACTACGATAGATGCCTATATGTATATACATACAGATTGTATAGCATCATTTCTATTCATAATATTATGTATAGGTTCATATTACAATATATGGATATTATAATATGCTGCTATTTAATAATAAAATGAATAATAAAATTAATAATGAAATTAATAATAAAATTAATAATGAAATGAATAATAAAATTAATAATAAAATTAATAATGAAATTAATAATAAAATTAATAATGAAATTAATAATAAAATTAATAATGAAATTAATAATAAAATTAATAATGAAATTAATAATAAAGTTCTGACCTTTCGCAGGGATGTTAGTCTACTTCTTGTACGGAATCCACAATAGCAAAGAAGGCGAGCTAACGTCGACATATTCAATGTTGATGACCTCTTCTGAAGCTTGCAAAGAGAAATGGGGTTCCACTACGAAGACGAACATCAAGGGAGTGCTAACGAAGAGAAAATCCTCAGCAGGAGATCGGAATGCCATTATAGACGATGATGACTTTTCCTAAAAACAAAAATTAGATCATTAGTAAAATATTCAAGACATCCTTAGAAAGACGTTATTTTAAAAAGTTATTTATGAATTACTCTTTTCCTACATTTTTTTGCTAATCTTTGTTCCAAAACTTTTTTCTAAAACTTTTTTCCAAAACTTTTTTCTAAAACTTTCTTCTAAAATTTTTTTCAAAACTTTTTTCTAAAACTTATTTCCAAAACTTTTTTCAAAACTTTTTTCTAAAACTTATTTCCAAAACTTTTTTCTAAAACTTTTTTCCAAAAATTTTTTCCAAAACATTTTTTCAAAATTTATGTTTAAAATAATCGTTTTCATCAAATACTTTCAATTACATCAAAAGAGTAATCAAGGGATGTATGAATCGAGTAATATGTATGTAAAGAAATTGCACAAAGCAGTACGTATAATTGGATAAATATTGAACTGAAACTTTCTATTTTCTTATATGAAAGTAAACTGACGCTTGTTAACTGTGCAGAGATATAATGAATCAAAAAAACCAGTTAGCCAATTATCAATGTTTAGACGATGTACATAGACTTGAAGAATAATATATGGTAATATGTTGAAAAATATGTATTTGAAATATATATTAAAAAAAAAAAGTATTACAAAAAAAATATCTTAAAAAGACTTATGAAAAAAATATATTAAAAAGACTAATGAAAAAAATATATTAAAAAAAATATATTAAAAAGAATATAAATAAATATGAAAATAATATAAGAAGCCTAAGCATAGAAACAATAATAATAAAAAATACACGAATGAATCAAATTGATCCTTTTATTAAAATCGATTTCAACCTAACCCTGCGACTTCGACATATGCACGATAAGTAAGTTTAGTTGCCATCATGTTAGTTCTAAATTTAAGTTGGCAGCCCTGCTTGCAAACCTGACAATCCCTGTCAATTGACAGTTCAACTGACAGCCGCAGCTGACATTTGACAGCTAGTTGTGTATTTGTCGGCGAATTTGCTTTAAATCTAAAAATTTCTTAACTTAATCGTAATTTTTTAAATAAGCTTATGATTATTGATAATTAATTAAAAAAGAAATAAAGTGTAATAATTATCATTAGTGTAGGTGTGGTATGCCGACTTCTTGTAACGAAATGGGCGACCATGGTAAGAACTTTTATTATATTTCATATAATATTATTATATCTCATAATATTATCATATTAATATAATATTATAATATTAATAACAATATAAATATTAATAATAACAGTATAATATTAATAATAACATTACGATATTAATAATATGGATATGATGTTAATAATACGATTATAATTAATATATTGAATAATATAATAATATAATGAATAATAATTGCAGAAGAAAACACTGGAGAAGCAACACAAGAAGAATGCAACGATATAATGATCGTAGATCCCGAGACGATCGAATTGGACTTAAATCACGGAAGAATCGGAAAGCTCCAGAATTTAGAACCGTTAACCCAAATAGAGCAGCTTTACCTCCGATGGAATTTAATAAAGAAAATAGAGAACTTGAGCACGCTTACGACTTTACGAGAATTGGAACTCTACGATAACCAGATTACGAAACTGGAAAATTTGTCCGCACTCGTCAATTTAGAGTGAGTTTTCCGAATTTACTTATCCATCACGATATGTTTGTAGATTCACTATAACTCTTATTTACATAAGTAATTTTGTATAATATTATTATATTATTGTAATTTTCTTTTATCTCGTTTTTTAGAATGCTAGATGTGTCTTACAATAGAGTTAAGAAAATCGAAGGATTGGATATGTTAGTAAATCTTCGTAGATTATTTCTATCATCGAACAAAATATCGAAAATCGAGGGAGTCAACCATTTGAGCAATTTGGAACTGATCGAGTTGGGTGATAATAAAATCCGAGTGAGTTTAATTAATTCATTTATAAATAAATAAATCATTTATAAATAAATAAATCATTTAAAAATAAATAAATCATTTATAAATAAATAAATCATTTATAAATCATTTATAAATAAATAAATAATTTATAAATAAATAAATAATTTATAAATAAATAAATAATTTATAAATAAATAAATCATTTATAAATAAATAAATCACTTATAAATAAATAAATCATTTATAAATTGTTTCTATTTTACAGACGATAGAAAACATTGACCAACTTTCTAACCTAAAGTATCTCTACTTAGGCAAGAACAAAATCAACAAATTAGAAAACTTATCCTCGTTAGGCGCCAGCTTAACATGCTTGAGTCTGCCGTGCAACAGATTAACCAAAATGGAAAATTTGGAAAAATTGGACAATTTAGACGAGCTTTACTTGTCGGAAAACGGAATTCAAACAATCGAAGGACTTTCCGAGAACAAGAATTTGGACACCTTGGATCTGGCGAAAAACCAGATCAAAACTATCGATAATATTTTACACTTGACGAACCTTTCCGAACTTTGGATAAACGATAACCAAATAAAAGATTGGGTTTGTGTGCAGCCGTTGGACGTCCTTATTTCTTTGAAAACGATTTATTTAGAAAATAATCCTATTGCTGCCGATCCAGCTTATCGGAGAAAGCTTAAGATGGCGGTACCTTCTCTCACGCAAATAGACGCGACTTTGTGTAGCCGAGATGGATAAATTTTTGTAATTAAATTAATTTTGAATATGAGGATTTTTAATGTCAAATATTAATAAAAAAAATCTTAGTATAAAATATCAAACAAATTTATTAAATAAATTATTGAAAAAAGTATCATTAAAAAAAATAATTCAATCATATTTAAATTATTATTACATTATAAATTATTACCGCCAAATTTGCTTTACTCGGTTATTAGTACATACTTTCTTTAGGATAAGTATAACATTATTTTTTACTATTTTGTACAACTTAATTTTATGATAAAACTGTGTAGTTGTTTTCCTAGGAATATTGTATTGTATTAATTCTACTGTATTTATCATTGAAAAAACAATATTACAAATGTATTTAAAAAAATCGCTGTTACTTCATTCGTTTATTTTTGTTTACAAATTAAGCCATTTGATGATAACGAATACATTTGAAAATAATGAATACATTTGAAGATAACGAATACATTTGAAAATAACGAATACATTTGAAGATAACGAATACATTTGAAGATAAAGAATACATTTGAAGATAACGAATACGAATACTACAAATATTTGTGCCAATATTATTTTGTAAGTAAAAGTTCGTATTTGTGATAATAGTATTGGCTAAAGTTTGATCCTAACACCATTGAAGTAAAATTAGAAATTCATTGAGATGGAGGAAATTAGGAAGACGTTTAAAGCTAGGTATATCCAAATTTTTCCTTGTAGAATAATTTCAATCAATTGAATGTTCTTGAAATCAATTCAATGTCAAATGTTGAATTTATTTGAATTAAAATTATTTTAATTAAACAAAAATCGAAGAAAACGAATTCAACTTTTTAAATAGCTAGACTTCATAGATTTAAGTGCAAAATATTTAGAGAACGTGATTTTTGGACTTTGATCTATTTAGCAAAAGGTGAGTTCTGTTTATATAATTTTTAAATATATTTTCTAACATTTTTCTATTGCTATAATATTTTTTTTTAATTTTGAATTTGCCTTAGAATTTAACTTAACAAAAAAATTGAGCATTTTCTTAATAAAAATCTTTCTAAAATACATTTTCGCTGAATGTTTATATTCATATTGTACCTACATCAAAAAAGATTGAAATATATTTTTCAAAAGACGATTAATTATAATTAATAATAATAATTATTATTATTACCACAGTAACAAATGACTGCCAACTAGTCAACGCTATGTATCAGCAAATATTATTATTACTATTTATTATTATTATTTATTCTTTATGTTTAAAAATGGATTGGTTTCTATACAAGACTTATTTTTTGTTATACATATGTATGTATAAAAATTTGACACAACTTCATGAAGAATTTTGATATGTTATTGAATTGTGTGAATTGATATGTTATTGCCGGCCAATTAAAATAATTTCTAAAAGTTCGTAATTGTAATTGAAACTCTCGCAGAGAATCAAACATTAGAAAAACTCTGAAATATAAATAAAAATTAGAAAAACCTTTGAATCCAAAAAGTAGAAAAATGCTAAAATTAAAAAACCTTACTAGATATTTGAAAAAAGTGTAAAGTTTTGAAATCAGAAAAATTATAAAATTAAAAAGTCCTCGAATCAAAATAGTAGAAAAGTCCTCGAATCCAAAAATTAGAAAACTATTGCTACAACAAAACAATTAAAAAGATCTAAAAATCATAAAAATATTTAAAACTAAAAAGTTGAAGAATCGTAGAATCCACAAATTGCAACAATCATAGGATAACATCCTTATATAAAAATTATAAACATCTTGTAATGCAAAAAATATCCTTATTAAAATCATAAAAAAATTATCCAAATTTTTTCTGAAAAAAATTATCCAGATTTCATCAAAAAAAAATTATCCAAAATTTATCATAAAAAATACAAGAAAACGATACAAAGATAATAAAAAATTAAAATCAGCTTGACGTAATACAGTGAAGTCTCACTTATACGAAGTTCACTTATACGAAACATCCAGTTATACGAAGAATTTCTTAATCCCTACATACATACATATGTATGTATATATGTATTCACATCTACGAAACATTCACTTATACGAATAATTTTTGATTTCCCCTCACGTTCGTATAAGTGAGACTTCACTGTATATGAATGGCCCCATACAACATTTATCACAGATATCTGTGCTGTTATCATAAAAGACATTTTTTCATCCCTAAACCGAATTTCGTTCTAGTCGGCTATCTGACCGCAAAATGAGTGGAAAGCAATTAGACGAAGATTTCGAAGGAATTGAAACTATTCAAGCGTTCCATTACCTAGGGAATAGAAAAGACTTCGAAATGCCAACTATTTATTCAAACATCATCGATAAATACCTCAGCGACAATTTTCAGAATATCATCGACATCTTACTTGAGTTTCTTGATTCAAAGGACAATGATTTCCTTGTGATTTTGTTCGAAGGTCTATGGTACAAAAAGTTATCTGGAATTGACGGAAATGAAGTTGGGAGATATAGAGTTCATGGAAATAGAACTGATGAAGATAGCGTTCAAGGAAATAAAGTTGAGGAGAATGAAGTTGAGGGAAATGAAGTTGAGGGAAATGAAGTTGAGAGAAATGAAGTTGAGAGAAATGAAGTTGAGAGAAATGAAGTTGAGAGAAATAGAACTGAGAGAAATATAACTGGCAGAAATAGAACTGATAGAAATAGAGTTGAGAGTAGTAGAGTCGAGAAATACCAAACTGACGCATACGCTAATGAAGAAAGCGAAGACGAATGGACCGAAGATGAAGAAACTGAAGATGAAGAAGACGATGTGATTTTAACTGATCTACCTCAAGATCTTCGATTGACTCGAATGAAAGAAATCCTGATCGAACTGCTAACGAGCGACGAAGAAGAAGATGTTAAGAACGAACTGGTGGAATACTGGGAGGGAAAAATCAACGAGGAAAAGGAGCGCCAAGAGAAAATGCAACAAGAAATTGAAGAAGCGAGAGAAGAACCCAAGAAGACGAGACGATATCCAGTTGATTCCCTTGATTCTGGCGATGTACATATAATTGTACCTGCTTCTGGTATAGCTCCACTTGATTCCGATGTCAACGCAAATGAAGAAGAGGACATACAACAAGAAATTGAAGAAGAAAAGGATGAACCCAACACCCAGAAAGACTCTGTGAGTCCACTTGATCCTTTTCATATGACTGATCGTCCTTCTGATGCAGTTGAATCTGCTTCCGGTGTTGTCTCAGGTGTAGAATCTTTTGATAATGGATTGGTGATTTTTCCAAGGAAAACGAATTCTATTGAGAGGAAGATGTTCAAATCGTTTTCTCATTACCACAAGATCAATAAGTTCGGCGCTTCAGTCCGCAAGAGTTATGCCGAAGTTGAAGAATTGGAAGAACGGAATTCGAGGTCGAACCAAAAGGGAAAATGGATAGTTTTGGGAATGGTGCGAGTCGACGATGACCTTAAAGGAGTCGTTCAAGGGCGACGAGTCAAAGAAAAATCTTCTTGGTTCAAAGGACTCTTTGAGAAAGCGAAATGTCCCTTATACGACTTGGTTTTTCTCGATATCGCCAACAACGAATACGTTGATGAATGTTTAGATGTCAGTGATTGCGGCGAAATTAATCCAATTGAAGATGTTAATGAAACTGAGGACGCGTCTAAGTACAATTCTAAATTTTACAATAACGATGTATTTGTACATAAAGAAGCGCATGCAAAGAAGGGATTGGGATTTGGGAGCGCCAAATTTTTCACTCAAGCTCTAAGTGATATAGACGAAGTCCTGTCGCATTTGATTCAAAACAACAAAAGTGAACCGACACCAGATTTTAATAAATTAGTTTTAGATCGTGGTTTCAAGTCGGATTTCTGTCCTGAGAGGTTTTTCGACTCGTTAGAAAGGGTAATTCGACGCGAACCAGCCTATTTATCTCTCGGAAATTTACTTTCGAGTATATTGGAATCCTTTTGTAGTGGGAAAACATGTATTACAAGAAGTAGTAATAGAAGTAGTGATAGAAGAAGTAGTAATCAAAGTAGTAGTAATAGAAAAAGTAGTAATAGGAGTAGTAACATAAGCAGTGGTAATACGAAAACACAACAAGAAATGTCTGCTGTACAAGGATCTGAAAAACAAACATATGTAAGACAAAGCTGTGCGAGACAAAGCTGTGCAAGACAAAGCTGTGCAAGTCAAAACCATTCAAGTCAAGGCCATTCAAGTCAAGACCATTCAAGTCAATACCATTTAAGTCACAACCATCCAAGTCAAAACGTCCCAAGACAAAACCAAACAAATCAAAACGACTCCAGTCAAAACAATTCAAGCCAGAACGATGCAACACAAGCAAGAACCGCCAGACCAAGACACTCTTTCAAAAACCATCCCGAAAAATTCACCCATCAAAAGAAAACAGATTTCAGATACCGAATGTTGCGGTTACTAGCAGATTTGTCCCAAAGAGGCCAAAAAGTCAATTTCCCAGAAGACGTCTCAAAATGTTTTGAAGAAGAAATACGGAAGTTCGTCGACGAGCTGCAGAAACAAGTGGAGGAATACGACAAAGACATCCGAGACAACATCTTGGACGAAGAGGCGAAGCAAGGCTTGTTCGAAACCCTGAAAATCTGGATAGAAGTCATAGTAGATTCCTTTTTGTTTACTAACGATTCCATCGGTTTGTCGCTAGGTTTATTCTCCTACTTGAAAAGAAGTACTCCTTCGAGTGTGAGAGAAAGTTTAATGGAAAAGTTGGAGAAGGTTGTTGATCGAGTGAAGGGTGGTTCGCTTTCTGGGGAGGGTTTAATGGAACTCCGTTTGGAGGCTCAAGGTTTAGAAGAGGAGTTGGATTCTGTCGAAGTAACGATCGCTTTGGAGGACATAATAGCGGATATTATCCGTGAAATTGATATACTTAAGTGGATGAAGATGATTAGGGATC
>JAWQRP010000988.1:0-21926 GCA_033557875.1 Quadriops clusia | reverse complement strand
GTGTTGTCTCTTCTTGTTGCTCGAAATAATCCATTAATTCGCCCAAATGAGATGATGCTTCTGCATGGCTTATAACTGCGATATTTTCAGTGTTTTATTTTTTTATTTGAAAGCTCACATGAAAATCTTGCATTGGCGCCTAAAGGGCGGAAGACAAACAGCTAATTTTAAAATTTCCCTGAACTGATCCGGGTTATCCGGAGATCCGACATAACGGGGGCCGACTTAACGAGGTTGCACTGTACGTATTTCCGTTATCAGAGCTTCATTTTCCGAATAATTAAACTTCTGCTTTTAACGACATGTACATTTTTAACTACTTATTCAAGTACGTAATGTGACAATTATAATAAATTTTACAGTCTTTCCCACGATATCTTGAGTGCACTAAAAAAGTTATATAAAACCATGATTTTTGCAAAAAATTATTTTCAGTTCTGAAAACATTAAGTGTAACAGATCATGCATTCGTTATTATATGCTTTTTCCCTTTCACTAATTGTATCAGTTTTCGTATGTATATATTTTAAAATTACATTAATTCTATTTCATTTAATTGTTTGTACACTATGTATTTGCATTTTCTTTTTATCTGTAGGCTACTTTATCACCAGAACAAAAGAAAGAGATGAGAAACATTTGCGTACAAAAGTCTGGCGCTAATTTTGTGGATGTACAGAAGTATTTTAAGGATCCTAAGGATGCTAAACCAGAAGTCCTAGACTTCACTTTTTGCCTATTTAATAATTTTGGATGGGTCGATGACCAAGGTTTACCTTTCAAGTCAAAGATAAAGGAAGGGTTAGAAGTGGACAATCATTCCATAGACGGATTTTTAAAGAACTGCCCCTATGGTCCTGACAAGACCAAAGAAGAGAATGTTGGTTTGTTATACAAATGCTATTTAGACTATGTACGTTCTTTACTAGACATATTTCGTAAGGAACGAGAGGGCTGGTAAAATGTACTGAAACAAATGAAAAAGAAATAAAGAGCAGCACGTTTAATATATTATATTCTTTTATTTTTATCAATAACCAATACATGCTCAATATTGAAAGATTACAAACGTGTGTTAGTTCAAATTAAATAATTTGTGTTTGTCAGTGCGGTTGAAGTAGGGAAACTTCTCGCCAGCAATTAAAAGTTTTTCATTTCCGATAACAGCATCTAATTAACTCTCCGCATCATTAATTCTCTACTACTATATATTTTAAGTACTAATAAAATCATGTGACGTGAACACCGGATCTTTATAACCTTTAGACCAATCCAGTGTCCGAACTCGAATTTTTGGTACTCAAAAAAAGTTATACGTATAAATTTTGCACCAAATTATTTTCTGTATAAAAAGGATTGAGGAAAATAAATAATGTATCCATTATTATTGTTATTATTTTTCGCCGCAGCAGCAAGAGCAGCTGGCGTATGTATATTTTTAAAATTAGGTTAGTCCCATTTCGTTGATGTAGGTAGCGTACACGTTTTAAAATTATTTATAGAGTTTAACGCCGGAACAAGTAAAAGAAGCAGATAAAATAATAAATCTGTGCTTGGAAAAATCAAAGACCAAGATTGAAGATGTAGAAAACTTCCTATTCGCTCCTCGTGAAGCCGAACCAGAAGTTAAAGCATTCGCATTTTGCTTCGCTAACACAATTGGAGTGGTTGATGACAGAGGCGCTCTTATAATACCAAAGCTCAAGGAATTTTTAAGCCCGGAAATTGGCGAATACAATGTAGTCGAAGTGTTAAAGAGATGCACTAGTGATCCTAGCACACCGAAAGAAGAGAATGTTGCTTTGCTATATACATGCTTATTTGACTTCCTGCATAATTCAAAATAGGGTTGATAAATTGTATTGAAAAATAAAGAGCTGCATTTCTAGTAGGTGCTTTGCATTATTTTATTTATTTAAAATGACTAAGTATAATACTATAGATTATTTAGCTATTATTCATTACTAGTTTTTTCTTTGCAGCAGTTAAGCTAGCATATATATTTTTAATATCCTGGGAGTTTCGCTTTATTGCCTTGTTTAATGTAGAGAAGCTTTTGAAAATAACAATAATTGTAGTAGATTACGAAGCAATCAGAGGTAGAAATCGTACATATATGTGCTTAGAGAATCAAAATCTAATATGGAGGATGTGGCACATTTCATGTGGTTTCCTCAAGCACCTACTAAGTAGTCTTAACGTACCTACTTTGCTTCGGTAACAGAATTGGATTGCTCGACGTAAAGGCGTTCTTGTAGGTTAAAGAGAAGCACCCTGCGCTTTTATTTATAGTCCTAGATAGTCAAAAGAAGGACATTATTATAACAATTTTATTACCAACAATTATTTTTTACTTTTTAGTGTACTTAAATAAAAGCCTTTGTTTAAAAGATTTTTAAATATTTAAGTACCTAGTATTGTGCATTTTAATGTATCAAACCTTATTGACTTTACAACCTTTAGACCAATCCATTGCATTTATGGATTTTTTGGATGCACGAAGAAAATTATATAAGTCCATGACTTTTGTAACAATCCATGTTCTGTTTTAAAAAGATTAAGTATAATAGACCATGAACTTATTACTACTAGTTCTTTTTTTCGCAGCAACTGCATCAGCTGACGTATGTATATTGTAAAAATTGCTTAATGTAGACACTGTATTTGAATGTTATTTTTAATCGTAGGTTAATTCCTGGGAGTCAGATCAAGTAATTGTTGATGAATGTTTAGAAAAATCAAAGGCTAATAAGGATGACGTGGATCGTTTCATGGAATTTCCTCATGAACCTACTAAACCAGAAGTTCTAGCGTTCGCATTTTGCTACTTTAACAAACTTGGATATCTCGATGATAAAGGTGCTCTTGTAGAATCAAAGATTAAAGAAAGTTTGGGAGAGCAAGCAATCGAAGTTTTAAAGATATGCACTCATGATCCTAGTAAGTCGAAGGAAGAAAATGCTGGTTTGTTATACGCATGCGTAATTGACATTCTACGTAAGAAAGGGAAAATATAGAAAAAGCAGAATTTATATATTGTATTGAAAAAATGCAACAAAAATAAAGGTTATTACATTATTTTATTTAATCAATTAATCAACATAAATTTGAGCTTCTCCACCACAGGTTTCTAATCTAAATGATCATTGATTTATTTTCAAACAAACCAGTCTATTTCCTCCAATCTTTACATAGAATATCTACGATGTATTGCCGAGTAAGTTGTAAGGGTACCAAAACAGAAGTAAAACAATTATTCTTGAAGTTTGTCAAAAGATGATACCAATTAAAAGGGCAGACGAAAAAATTCAAAATTCTTGTTATATAATTTTTATTAATAACTGGCAGTTTCGGCAGCCAGCTGTTGCGTTCATCAGGTGCTATATAATCGACAAAAAGGGATAATATTACCTAAGAACACAAGCGGCCAACCAATTAAAAATGACAAAATACTTAGTTTTTCATTGCGAAAATAAAACAAGTACCTACTATTGTTCATTTTAATGTGACACACCTCATTGACTTTACAACCTTTAGGCCAATCCATTGCATCAATGGAATTTTTTGATGCACGAAGAAAGATATATAAATTCATGACTTTTACAAGAATCTATTTTCTGTTTTAAAAGGATTAAGCATAATAGATCATGTACTTATTATTACTAGTTTTTTTCTTCGCAGCAACTGCATCAGCTATCGTATGTATATTGTAAAAATTACTTAATGTAGAGACTGTATTTGAATGCTATTTTTAATCGTAGCTTACTTCCTGGGATAGAGATCAAATAATTATTGATGAATGTTTAGAAAAATCAAAGGCTAATAAGAATGACGTGGATCGTTTCATGGAATTTCCTCATGAACCTACTAAACCAGAAGTTCTAACGTTCGCATTTTGCTTCTTTAACAAACTTGGATATCTCGATGATAAAGGTGCTCTTGTAGAATCAAAAATTAAAGAAAGTTTGGAATGGCAAGCAATCGAAGTTTTAAAGATATGCACTCATGATCCTAGTAAGTCGAAGGAAGAAAATGCTGGTTTGTTATACGCATGCGTAATTGACATTCTTCATAAAGAGTTGAAAACATAGAAAAAGCAGAAGTTATATATTGTATTGAAAAAAGGCAACAAAAATAAAGGTTATTACATTATTTTATTTAATCGATTAATCAACAGCTGTAAATTTGAGATTGTCCACCACAGGGTTCCAAAACACAAGTAAAATAATTATTCTTGAAGTTTGTCAAAAGATGATACCAATTAAAAGGGGAGACGAAAAAATTCAAAATTCTTGTTATATAATTTTTATTAATGACTGGCAGTTTCCGCAGCCAGCTGTTGCCTTCATCAGGTGCTATAAGTCGACAAAAAGGGATATTAGGGCAACCGCAACATTACCTAAGAACACAAGCGAACCAACCAATTAAAAATGACAAAATACTTAGTTTTTCATTGCGAAAATTAAACAAGTACCTACTATTGTTCATTTTAATGTGACAAACCTCATTGACTTTACAACCTTTAGGCCAATCCATTGCATCAATGGAATTTTTTGATGCACGAAGAAAGATATATAAATTCATGACTTTTACAAGAATCCATTTTCTGTTTTAAAAGTATTAAGTATAATAGACCATGAACTTATTACTACTAGTTTTTTTTTTCGCCACAACTGCATCAGCTGACGTATGTATATTGTAAAAATTTCTTAATGTAGAGACTGTTATTTTTAATCGTAGTTTAATCCTTGGGAAAGAAATCAAGAAATTATTGATAAATGTTTAGAAAAATCAAAGGCTAATGAGAAGGATTTGGAAATTTTCAAGTTGTCTCCTCACGAGCCCACTAAACCAGAAGTTCTAGCGTTCCTGTTTTGCTTATATAACACACTTGGAGTAATCGATGATAAAGGTGTTCCTATTGAATCAGCGCTTAAAGCATATGTAGGAGAAGAGACTGCAATCGAATTTTTAAACAAATGCACTTATGATCCTAATAAGTCGAGGGAAGACAATACTGGTTTGTTATACGCATGCATGTCTGACATCATTTCTGATAAACGGTCCAAAGTATGAAAAAAACAGGATTGATATAATATTTTGAAAAAAGGCAACGAAAATAAAGAGGTCACATTAAATATATTACATTACGTATTTTATTTTGCCGCCGAGTATCCTGGAAATTTGAGCTTGTCCACCATAGGTTTCTGCTTTTCTCATTAGATCCTCAAGTTCTCTTAAGACATCAATTTGCCTTTCCTTTTCTACTCTTAAATGCCTCGCTTCTAGTGATGAAATACATACTTCCCAAGTTGCTGTTTGAACATTATTAGGATAGTAATAAACTTTACAATCTTTAGACCAACCCATTGACCGAATGTGAAATTTGGGCGCTTCAAAAATATTACATTAATCATTGTTTTCTGTATAAAAGTTGCTAAAACTAGAAACACACTGCCGCGATGCCGTCACGTCACGTGATGACACGTGACGGCACGCTGTTGTTGCATTATGCGAAAACAACACGTGCGACAAGTGACGTATCAGTAGTGTGTCTCTGATACATAAGAACCCTTTAAAAATGATCAGTTACAGTTTTGTGTCGGCACGTGGCGTGAAGGTAGTGTCTTTGTAGCTTAAGTGTAACAGATTTTCCATCATTATGAATTTTTCTTTTTAGAAATTGTATCAGTTGTCATACGTGTGGTTTTAAAATTTGGTACACTTCATTTCGTTGAATTGTTTAAGGTAGTGAAAACATTTTAACGTTACTTTTATTTATAGGGTTTAACAATGAAAGGAGAGGAAAAATATAGAATTAAAAATTTAGAAAAATGAAAGATCGATAAAAGAAATATGGACTAGTTCATATTTGACCACAGCAGTGCTAAGCTCCCATTTTGCTTTCCTAAAGCTATGTACACATCTATACCGAACGAGCCGAGGCCGAACGTAGGTATGCGTCTTGTACTAATGTGGACGGGGTTCCGAATGGCTCGAACCGAACGAACAGCACGAATTTATAAATTGAAGATAGTTAGTACACCACTTGTGCTTTCAGAAGTGAGTTCTAGTTGTTGTTCCAAAATGGATTTTTGGGATATTATTTTTGCCAATGCGGCATTTATTGTTATAGGTCCCTTTTTTAATGTACTAATAACAAAATTTGGAAAAATATGTAGCGTTAATTTTTGCCTAGCTCGTATTTTGAGTCGCGTGGTGCTTCGGTGGTGGGGAGAGCGAGTGCCGTTTTCTGTTTCGGGTTCGAGGTAATCGTGAAAATGAGAATCTAGGCAGTTGCCCACGAGATCTTCTTCTAATAACGTTAGTTCGCTAGTCTGGATCTAGATTCTGCTAAGCTTAAAATAATTTGGGATAATCCGTTATTAGATCATCATCAGTTTGTCGATTTTGTAAAGGGGGAAGGGGGAAGGCTGGACGCTTCGGCGGATTCTGAAGGCTCATCGTGGCAACCGACTTTCCATCAACTGCGTCTCCCTACGAGCCAATTAGGGATTTAATCGATCGTGATCGAATTTGATTGGGGGTTTCCCTTTCTCCATCCGTTGTCTTCGATCGCTTGGATGCTCCTTCGGGGCTCCATTTCGTCATTTCCAGGAGGCGGACGGCCACACACGACGGTACCGAACCATAGGGTTAGCATTTGGGGAATTAAAAATGTGAGTAGGATTTCAGTAATTAATAAAATTCGTAATGTAAAAGAGTAATTTTGTAAGAGATAAGTTTAATGATTTTTTTTTGTAATATTAAATGAAGAAAGATATAAAGTATAAATATCACTTGGTACTTTATAATGGTGTTATAATCAGTTAGTCTACTAATTGTATTTAATTGAGGATGTCAAAGCAATGTTCGAGAATGTTAGATTTATATGTATTATATTATAATCATTGCTGATAATTTTATGTGATAATTTAGTTGAACGAACGAAATTTGTATCTCATGTATTTCCAAACTTTTCATTATTGAATATATTTGTATCATTGTTTATGATTCTTGTTATTTCACCATTATTGGGTTCACACTTTCCTATCATGTCAATGTAAACCTTAAAGCTTAATTTAAAAGTGTGTGGCGCCCACAAATTAATAATTAAATTGTAAGACCCCGACCTCCCGACGAGTTAGCCGAAGGCAAGCTTGGTTTACATTATCAATAACAATTATCAATCAATCAATCAATCAATCAATTAAGTTAAAGATCATATTTTTTTTATAATAAGAAAATTAAAAGAAAAGAAAATAACAATCAGAAAATTTTAACGCCACAATTTCTTGCAGTCTATGTTCTATTTTACTTAATTTGGCATAGCTGTTGTGTAGTGCATTCTTAAGATATTTTACGCTGATTCTTGTTTTTTCGTGGTCTTTCATATTTTTGGGTAACTTTATGTTAGCAAATTTTGAGATCAGACCCTCCCTCAGACAAGTGGTGATGAATCTTATGCTGCTTCTCGCGTTGATCTTCTTGCGTTGCGTCCTTTCGAGGCATTTTCTGGGAGTTAGCGTACTGGCCATATTGTTGAAATGTATAATTCCCCAGGTCAAGATGATTACAATGAATGTTGAGTTGAAAATAAAATTTCTGGTACTTTCTTGACTGATTTATTTAATAATGTTCTTTCTTAAAACTGCTTTGTGATTGATGAGACGTCATATCGTTTAAGAGTGCACATATATAACATGCATTTTTATACACTCATACATATATTTAGCGGACAAAAGAAGTTTCCGAAATGAAGTGTGTAATATGTACTACAAATTAAATGAGTGAAATTAAAGATTACAAATATAACTATTCAATATTTTAATTTTATTTGCTGTTTTAATAGCTATTTTACCTATATATTTAGATTTTTTAAATTATGTGTATGTAATCATATAATTGCTGAGATAGCAATTATGATTGAGTCAGTTGATGGTGGATAGAGTAGATGTTATACAATAGAAGAAAACCATACAAACGGTACCAAAAGGGTTATCCAAGTTTTGTCCGTTCTTTCCAATATCTGTTAAATGTGGGAGTCTGTTACGTCTACTTGAGTGTTAGTACATTGGTATATGATTAGACAACACATGTGCCGAGTAGTGAACCTTTTCGTTAACTTTTATGCTTTTTTATTTTTTTATTATTTTTTTTAAAATTTGTGAGAACAATCAATGTAGCTCTTTATGTTTTTGGTTTTTATAAACTCATGCCAAAAATTGATATTGGAGATAAAATAACAGTTCTTTTAATGCGATTACTCTAACGATCAATGTAAGACTGACGTAGGGTGAACATATCTGCGGAAAGTTTTTGAAACATAAATATTTTATAATGATTTTTACAATTAAAAATTTATAATTATTAAAAATAAGGAGTAAGACTAATATTAAATTCATTTCAATTAAATTAAATCTCAAATTCCTAAATATGAAAATATCCTTATTACTATTATGTTCTACTGTTCGCTACTATATACATTACTGCTACATAAATTTTTAGCGAACATGATGACATGTATATGTCGAAATCATAAGATTAAATATATATGTAGGGTAAAATGTATATGTGTACATGGTAATATGTACATGTGTACATGGTAATATGTACACGTGTACATGGTCAGGTGTATATGTGCACATGGCAATAAGTATACGTGTACATGGTAATAAATATATGTGTACATGCGTGCCCGTGATTTTTCACGGGCATTAACTAGTAATGCAATAATGATATTGAATAGATACTTCTCGTAACATTATTAACAATAATAATAAGTAATAATTTAAATAATGGTTTGTACATAGAAGTATCTTTATAAAGATGCCTATAGACAAGTCTCCTAAAGCAAGTCTCCCAAAGCTACTCTCCCAAAGCAAGTTTAGTTATCCATCAATTTTCTTAATGCCTTCCTCAAATTAATGCTCTGGATAATTCACGGGAGTAATGAGCCCATACGAGAATGTGCTAATGTCGAGTGTTTAAATCATGCAGAGACCCGCACACATGAGCCGGAAGAAGAGGCAGGATGCGCCCTCTCCTTGCGGGAGCGAGACAGCTGCCTTAAGACAAAGAGCCGGCGTAAGACTAGAACTTGCGGCTGTTAATGTGGATATTACCGAAGCGGTGCTCCTATAACAGTAAACATATGAATGGACGAAATGATGTACCTCTTAATTGTATTTCGTGAGTTTTAGAAACGGGCTCCCTTTTGTTTCGGCGAGGCCTCCATATATCATCTCCCTGGCTTATGCTAATGCCACACGGTGTAATTATGGTAATTCAGGTTGCACACTACAAGCCACTGCTTCGTATCACATTTGTATCATGATAAGAGGCGATGCGTGATAAAATGCTCCGAGGTGCTCTTTACTTATGCAACTAATTTACCTCGAGAATAGTGTTAAATTGCGAGTTGCTTTAATACGTACATTCTGCTGTTAACCTTAATAACTGCACTTTGTAATTTTTCCCTTGATCGTTGTTGCCTCTTTGCTCTTCCCACCTTCATTGACTTAACAGTAGCCTTAGGAAGATTGAAAATACGAAGAATGTAAATAGGAAGAATGTAAATAGAAATATTGTAAATAAGAAGATTGCGAATAGGAAGATTGTAAATAAGAAGATTACAAATAGGAAGATTGTAAATAAGAAGATTGCAAATAGGAATATTGTAAATACGAAGAATGTAAATAGGAAGAATGTAAATAGAAATATTGTAAATAAGAAGATTGCGAATAGGAAGATTGTAAATAAGATGATTGCGAATAGGAAGATTGTAAATAAGATTATTGCGATTCGGAAGCTGTGTTCGCCAGTAATAAGAGAATTCTAAGCAAAAGTAAATGAATGCAAATTTGATATGCATCCGAAATTATTTTAAATTTAATACATACGTATATGTTTATATTTCATAAACAGGAGGAGTAGGTATGAGACAGTTAGTCATTGAAAATTAATATCACATGAAAAGGCAGTGCGTGCGGAACAATGGCCGCCAAGTCTGTTCTACATGCACGCAAATCGCGGCGTAACTGTACTCCAGACAATTTGAACACAGCCTTAATTTTTTTAATTATATTATAATTGTTCGCTCTTTGGTTACTAAATAAATGAGCTAAATTTCGTGCGTACAGAGAGATAACAATCTCGATTCGCGAGGAGAACAGCTAAAATGGGATGTCTTCACTGCCTAAAGAATCGTGTTGATCTCTCTCGGGGCATAAATACATATACATCAAGCATTTTAAATGGTTTCGGTTCTCAAGACGTTTCGCTTGTGCAATGTAGTGCAACAACGAAAACCGCAATTAGCCTAGTTCATTTTTGAGGAGGAGGTATTATACATGTTTTGTCCTTGGAGGGAATAACTTAGCAGGATAAAGCGAACCGTTTAATATTTAACTGTTTATTATTTGGGTATTTATTATTTAACTACTTACTATTTGGGTATTTATTATGTAACTACTTACTATTTGGGTATTTATTATGTAACTACTTACTATTTGGGTATTTATTATGTAACTACTTACTATTTGGGTATTTATTATGTAACTACTTACTATTTGAGTATTTATTATGTAACTACTTATTATTTGTCTATTTATTCTTTAACAATTTATTATTTAACTGTTTATTAACAGTAATGAATGGCTGGCAATAACATCAGTAATATGTCCGTTTTGGTGCAGAGCCATGCAGCCGCATGTGATTTAAACGTTAGACATTAACACATTCTTGCTGAGGCTCATTACTCTAGAGAATAAGCGCTGCATTAAATTGCAAAGTACATTAGGAAAACAGGAGTGCGAATAATGACCATATTGCACGCCTATAAATGCGCATTCCTTAAACAATTAAACAGTTCCTCTTTACTGCTGCTAGTTTTAATACTACTGCTAGGTTTAGTACTGCTGCTTGTTTTAATACTACTGCTAGGTTTAATACTGCTGCTAGGTTTAATACTGCTGCTAGGTTTAATACTGCTGCTAGTTTTAATACAGCTGCTGTGGCCGCATGAATATTAAAGAAATGTGCATAATATACGTATATAATAATATAAAATAATAGGTCAAAAAACAATAAAGTTTTAATATTGGAAAAAATAGTAAAGTCAGGAAAATAAGTACATACTAATAACTTCCCAGGCTTGCCCATGTGGCATAGGGACCTGTTAGTTGAAATTTGCAACAGTTAATGGTCTAAATTGCCGTCATTATCCAAAACAAAATTCTTCCGAAGCACACGCTTAAAACGCTTCAAAGGGGTTCTTATGGTGAAAACGGTGCCTAAATTGGCCATATTGCCGAGTCGACAGCCTGTAATTTGTGTTCCGCTGAGGAAAAATATCGGAAGAGACCTGTCGATCTGCCGATCAGGAACGAGACGGTTGTGGAACCCGATGAACGAATTTATGAGGGTTGAGCTTGCGTGCCTGGCGAGGTGTAAAAATTATAGCCTGGCTGGCGCAAAAGGAAATTCGAAGGATATGAGCATTTATTATATATGGATTTACCCTTAAACTTGGGAAATTGTGCATATTAATCAAGGCTGTCAGGTCGGGCTTGTATAAGAAGTTGAAAAATTGGCCTCAACTGGCAGGATTGATTCGTTCAAATATAACTTTGTTAACGTAACTTTTTTAAGACGATTTTACGTATTAACACAATTTTATTAACGTAGTGTTTTTTACTTGAAATGAAATAATCTATAGGTATATAAATGAATTATTTATACTTATTATTATTATTAAATATATAGAGGTACAATTCGTAGGCAAGTTTAGGTGCAGACAATTAATGAAAAAAACACAAGAGGTCTTCTATGGCAATAACTCAACTCCTTCGGCCGATCCCCTGTTACATCAAGCGCCGATACATATCACTTTCAAGCGGTAACCCGATAGTTGAAATTTTGTAACCAAAGTTATTCGGTAAAAAATGCCATTAATGGCTTTATCTCAACGAGTTTTTCATAATTATAAGCACTGGCGCCGTGCCTCCTAGAACGTTGTTGATATTTCTGCTTGAGTTACATTATTTTTGGGAAATAAAGACGTTGACGCGCCTGCCACCCATCCAGCGGTATAAACAATTTTTCTTTAAATATAAACAATCTTTCTTTAAATATAAACAATCTTTCTTTAAATATAAATAATCTTTCTTTAAATATAAACAATCCTTCTTTAAATATAAACAATCTTTCTTTAAATATGAACAATCTTTCTTTAAATATAAACAATCTTTCTTTAAATATAAACAATCTTTCTTTAAATATAAACAATCTTTCTTTAAATATAAACAATCTTTCTTTAAATATAAACAATCTTTCTTTAAATATAAATAATCTTTCTTTAAATATAAACAATCTATCTTTAAATATAAATAATCTTTCTTTAAATATAAACAATCTTCCTTCAAATATAAACAATATTTCTTGAAATGTAAGCAAGATTTAGTAATTATCAAGTTCTAGTAATTGTCAAGATTGAGTAAACTAATAAATTTTGCAATTGTAGTGCATAATGCATTTTCAGCAAATGCAGTAAATTCACACCATTTCAACGAATACGACACGCTATGTGTTGTTTCTGGTCGTGCTTATCAGGTCGTATGACCGTCAACACATCGTAAAACTACCAATCCAACTGCGTTTTAAAAATTTCTAAGCTATTGTTTATTTTCACATATTTAATGGCCCCGAGAAAGCAGCAATTATCACATTGTTCTGCTTTGTTCTTTCTGTTAAAAACAAAAATATTATGTTGAGACAAAAATATTGTTCTACAAAAATTTTGTCATATAAAAATATTATTCTACAAAAAAATTGTTCTACAAAAATATTGTTCTACAAAAATATTATTCTACAAAAAAATTGTTCTACAAAAATATTGTTCTACGAAAATATTGTTCTGCAAAAATATTGTTCTACAAAAATATTGTTCTACAAAAATATTGTTCTACAAAAATATTGTTCTACCAAAAAATGGTTCTATAAAAATATTGCAATTTTAAGTTAACAAACAAGGCATTTTATCAAAGCACTAGACCTGAGTTCAAATTGCCCCTGTGACTCGATATTAACGGAATAATAGTGAATATTAAATTAGAAGTTAATGCAGAAGATGACACAGTAAAAAATAAAAGTGGCCCGGTTCAATCCGACCAGAGTGGTTGTGGGTATTTAACCATTTAAGCTCTCGTGTGAAACTCAACCTTCTTGTGTACGTATAGGTTTTGTGTCGAAATATAGCTGTATTTGTATTTGTGATTTAGTGTGTCTGTGTTTAGTGTGTCTGTGTTTAGTGTGTCTGTGTTTAGTGTGTCTGTGTTTAGTGTATCTGTGTTTAGTGTGTCTGTGTATTAGTATATCTGTGAATTAGTGTATCTGTGTATTAGTGTTTCTGTGTATCGGTGTGAGTGGTTATAAGGCATAAACGCACTCACACTAACGCAGCGAGTTAGTGGTTGCTGTGGTTAATTACAAAGCGATCATTAATATGTTGGCTGGTTGGTAGCCCTGGATGGGAACAGCTGACAAGCAGCTGCCTGTTCGCCGTCAACTCGTATGAGTGCCCTTCATATTACATTAAAACAAAGAGAGGAAATTATGATAGATATCTTGCCCGTTTCTGTAGGTATTATAATTTTTATTTATATGCACCTACGTCGCCGCACGTATTACACCAGAATATAATAAATAAGTGCACGTCTGCTTTGTTCCGCATATTTAAATAAATTTACTCAACTACATAATATGTCTTACGTACTGCAGTCGGCTAGGGAATCACTTAAATGGTACCAACCTGAAACAAGAAAAAAATGAAATTAGTATTTTGTTTAATATTTATTTTGTTTAATATTTATTTTGTTTAATATTTAGTTTGTTTAATATTTATTTTGCTTAATATTTATTTTGTTTAATATTTATTTTGCTTAATATTTATTTTGTTTAATATTTATTTTGTTTATCATTTATTTTAACTTGTTTAATATTTTTAAGTTTAGCTCAAATCGAGACAGGATAGCAAATATTTCGCGTTAAGTCGAGAGTTATTTACGTGCTCGTTCCACAGAAGCGGTTTAATTGGTTCGTTAAATTCGATGCTATCAAAGAGCTATTAGCAACTCGAAAGCATTGACTTCAAAATGTCATTATAATAATGCCGAAATTGCGGACTCTAAATATATCAGCTTCAAACAAGGTGCCAATTTAATTGGTCCCCTACCCTCATTTCCTCTAATCGTCCTGTACGCCACTGCAACTCGGCAAATTAAGCGCGAGAGCGACACCTGCACCTTGTTAATAGAAATTTATTCAAATCTGCAAAGCTGCCAGGACAATTTCATTAAGGAGTCTATTAAAAATAATCGACAGAAAAATTATTCCTGGACGCGTATTTAATACATAATAATATATGGGAAATGTATGATAAATATTATACTTATTAATAAATATTCTACTTATTCATAAATATTATACTTATTCATAAATATTCTACTTATTCATAAATATTATACTTATTCATAAATATTATACTTATTAATAAATTTATTATACTTATTAATAAATACTATACTAATTATAAAGGACCACAGCAGCACCTTTTCCGTTTAATATGGGTGCCTAATAATGCATACGTAGGGGAAGATGGCTTTGACAAAAATAAGCATATTAGGTACACAAGATTTATTTGAAAACAAGAAGGAATAAATAAGAGCGTCGTTGTAGCACTTTTGTTTTAATTTCGTTCCTATGCAAATATGTAAATAATTTTTTCTGTTTAAATAATTAATATTTCCAGTCGAAGTCTATTGTAGAACTTAATTTCTCAAGTATATACACTTGACACACCTTTACATTTCTTCAACTTAAATAGAATTTTTTTTTGTGATATTTTCAGTTTGTGTTTTTAAGAAGATTTCTATTTTCTTTTGAAGCTTAACATGCATGGAATATACGTATATCACTATCTTCATAAAATTAATTATCAATGATTATTATTATTATTTAATACTAAAAATATTTATAGTTGGCATACGTTAAGCTCCAACCCAAAAAGAACATATCAAGAGTCAAAAAACTTAATTAAACGTAATTTAATCAAACTTTTTGTTCTGTCAATATATATATTTTTTTAGGTTTAGAATTTATCATTTTTTATTGGAATATAACGTCAAAAAAATATGTTTAAAAACTGAAATTTAGAAAATGATATTTAGAAAATGATATTTAGAAAATGATATTTAGAAAATGATATTTAGTAAATGATATTTAAAAAATGATATTTAAAAAATGATATTTAGGAAATGATATTTAAAAAATATTTAGAAAAATTTAGAAAAATATTTAGAAAATAATATTTAAAAAATGATATTTAAAAAATGGTATATTTAAAAAATGATATTTAAAAAATGGTATATTTAAAAAATGATATTTAAAAAATGATATTTAGAAAATGATATTTAAAAAATGATATTTAAAAAATGATATTTAGAAAATGATATTTAAAAAATGATATTTAAAAAATAGTATATTTCAAAAATGATATTTCAAAAATGGTATTTCAAAAATAGTATTTCAAAAATGGTATTTCAAAAATGGCATTTAAAAAATGTATTCAGAAAAAAGTTAAATACACATATTTAAAAATATGGATCATTACTTACAAGTAGTATTTAAAAAATATCAACATTTTTATCCAACCAAACAACCCCTAATCCAGGACTGCATTTCATCAGCCCACCGTATAGTCAACAACGTCGGCGTATAGAGGTCGCAGTGCCGCCTCCATTATCGTGGCATTATCGTTTCAGTGCGGACCGCGGCCTCATTAATTACCGCCGCCAGTTCTGGTGACAGGATAGGTGAGCTCGAGGGGGTGGCGAGGGGGTTGCGAGAGGGTTGCCGAGGGGGTTGCGAGGGGGTTGCGAGGGGGTTGCCGAGAGGGTTGCCGAGAGGGTTACCGAGGGGGTTACCGAAGGGGTTACCGAAGGGGTTACCGAAGAGGTTACCGAAAGGGTTACCGAGGGGGTTACCGAGGTGGTTACCGAAGAGGTTACCGAGGGGGTTACCGAGGGGACTACCGTGAGGAAGAGAAGGGTGGGGGGTAGTGGCGGTGGTGGCTGTCGAGAATGGAGGCGGGGGTGTTGGGGATGGCGGTAGTGGACGGGGGCGGGGGAAATTGTGGGGGAGAGTGAACAATCTTCGGACGATCGGTTGGGGGCGAGGGCGGCGGGGGAGGCGGCGTCGGGTGAGGAAGCGGGTGATGGCGCGCAGCTTCCCAGGGGCGTGGTGGCGGCGGCGGCGGTGGTAGCGGCGACGACTGAGCATCTGCCTCTCGTCCACCGACCGTTATCGA
Organism: Quadriops clusia; assembly: GCA_033557875.1. Lineage (NCBI taxonomy): Eukaryota > Metazoa > Arthropoda > Insecta > Coleoptera > Hydrophilidae > Quadriops > Quadriops clusia. The sequence goes on along the minus strand of JAWQRP010000988.1, from coordinate 5,560 downwards.
TCGGGGGCAGACGCTCAGATAGCGATGGCGTGAACATCAACAATATCTTTGCATCATGCTGATGTGTATACACATGCACGTTTGCCACTACACATACATAATATACATACTATCATTGAATATATCCTCTATATTCAATGATACTATAGCATACTAGCATACTATAACAAACAAATTTCCCTAATACATACTGTATTACTACGTTTTGGTAAATTTTTATATTATTTTATTATTATTTAGATAGTTGGTCACGAGCAAGATAAAAAGTTTAATTTTTTAATAGTAATATATATTATTATTATTACTGTTATGTTACCATTTATTTTATGTTTCATATTGTATGTATTTTCGTTATATTACAATTTTAGTACATTAGCAAACGCACTCGTTCGTTGAACAAGTTATGTAGAACTTTAGGCCGAAGAGATAGTGAGATTCCTCGTTTTATTTAGTTTTTCAAATTATACGAAACATTATTTTTCATTTTTTTTATAAAACAAAAGCCTTCTACATATTTTATATACACATGCAAGCGAAGGTAGAATATAAATTAATAAAGATGAATAATCGAACTATTTTGTATAAATGTCCTTTCAACTTGTTATCCAATTTTAAACATAACAGATCTCAGGTACCGCCATCTCAAGTAAACAGTTGGAAGTGTGAGTACTCAGTTTTCATTTCTTGCGAAATCGTGACGCACAGTGACTGACAAAAGTTTACACCTCTATTTAACGCTACAGTTATAATAGAATGGAAAACAATTTTGTGAAATACAATATTGTAGAAAAACTTCTTTGTGGATAATTCTTTGGGTACTGAATGTGGTGATTAGCGTGTTTTACATTCAGGGGTGCATACCAAGTGCAGCGTTTGGAACAAATTTGGAGAAGTTCTATCGTCATAGTAGAAATTTTTCACCCAATCTTTGAACGACTACTATTTCGTTCACTTTACTTTTTACTATTAACCGTGTTGACAAAATGGAAAAGATTCATTGTTGAACATTGGTTGACCACCGGCCATTGTCCAGTACAATTTCCATTTATTTTCATCACTGAAAAGATCGCATTTTCATAGGAACAATAATACCTTACGAACAATAATACCTTACGAACAATAATACCTTACGAACAATAATACCTTACGAACAATAATACCTTACGAACAATAATAACTTAGAAACAAATAATTGAGAAAGATACGACGAAATGATTAATAGCCGAATAAATAACTCCCGCTAATTACGGGAGCCCTTAGCGTTATTTTATTAAACACATAAGAACTAAAACGATCAGAAACATAACGACAAGAACAAAACCGTGAATATACTGCGGAATTATTAAAAGCACCCTCATGCATAGGTCAGGCTTATAGGAAAACTAATAAAGTAACGGAAATAAGACTCTTATAACGAAACCAATGGATGTATTCAGAAGCCATAAAATAAGCCTTAATAAAATCAAAGCTAGAAAGAGAATTAGAAAGAGAATTAGAAAGAGAATTAAAAAGAGAATTTCTCTATACTCTAACTTAAAAAAAACAACTTATACACTATATACCCTTTGTAGGATGGCGCTAAACTCGTTGGGCACACTTAAGGCACACAGATGTGCTTAAGGTGTCTGTCGTCGTCCTTATCTCCCACAGAAGGCTCACAAGCGACCCACTTGAAACGCATTAGGGTCTTGTAAATAAATTGTAAACTACTGCGCTGGTGGCAGGACTGCGCCCCTGCCACGTGGTGGTCCTTTGACTTTAAGATTTTATGTTGTAGCTTATATAAATGAAGCTATGTTAGGAAATTTTTCTTTAGATTCGATATTAGTAGTAAAATCGTGTTAGTAATCAAGTCTGCAATGTGAGGGCCTTCGTAGGGATCATGAAGAGCGCCATTGGAATAATTTACAGTTCGACGCAGCAGATTGATAAAGTTCCATAAAGAAAGGGTTTATATGGCCGTTAGCAATAAAACTGGCGATGATAACCCCGTTGTAAAGATATGAGACCTCTTGTTCCATGTAATTGAACACAGGCTGGGCTATAAAATCCAGACCTCATAAAGAATTGAGATATATCCGTATAGACAATTAAGTCGTAGACCCTAGCCAGCGCTTTATCTTAGCATGGGAAGCAAGGGCACGTTTGTTTTTAAAATTTATTATATTTTAAAAGTTATTTTATTTTTAAACTTATTATATTTTTATACTTATAATATTTTTATACTTATAATATTTTCATACTTATAATATTTTCATACTTATAATATTTTCATACTTATAATATTTTCATACTTATAATATTTTCATACTTATAATATTTTCATACTTATAATATTTTTATACTTATAATATTTTCATACTTATAATATTTTTATACTTATAATATTTTTAAACTTAATTTATTCATGACACTATTTATTTTATTTAAAAAGTCGATTCATTAAAATAATGATTTTCCCATACGATTAATCAACATTGTTAATACACCATCCGACATAATAAAGACACATTTTAAAGGGCGATTTGTCTAAAAAATTACCTCGCACATCCGTCGAAGCGTTGCGGAGGCCATTTAAAAGGGGCTCGCACCAATGTAAACACAAAGAAATATTGCTACTGCCCCATTCTCATCCATAACGCTTTGCATAAGTATGACTGATCGTACCAGCATGTTTAAAACTCAGTACTCGATCCTTCAAAGTAATTGCCTCGATGCGGCAAAAACGGTGTCATTATTTGATGAGCGTTTTGCGGTAATGCAATTTATTGCGCGGCTTTAATGAGGTTATGTGCTGTTGCCCCCGAGGAGGTCTTGTTATGCCGATGCCTCCTCACCTGTAATCGACAAAGCTGCTTATATAAAATGCTTATAATATACTTATAATGCGTTTGCTATTCGCAATGTGGTAAATAGCTGCGTTGAGTGTGTTTGTTCAAATTTAATGTTAGCGCACTCAATGCTAATACCACAGTAATACGTACACTTTGGTACTAATGGGGGTTATTAGAATAGTTTGTGCGCGTTATTTATCGATATTTTTGACTTATTTTATCGTACCTACTTGTACTTTTCTGTATCTTTACAATTTTAGGTTTAGTTGATAGAGCATACACATTAATTATGTTTAGTTGATGTATCAACTATAGGGCTCTATAGAGCATACAAATTAAGTAATACTGATTTTTGAAATAATAAAAATAATAATAAAAATTACTTTAAGAAAAAACATTTACCTACAAAAAACAAGACAATAAATGAAATAAATGAATTAAAATGTAAGAGGACATTCTATTAATGACCAGATTATCGCACGTAAGGATACGATCGTAAGAACGGTAATGTCATTGCTTTCATCATAAGGCATTGTTTTTACCATAAGTCTTTGTTTTTATTTTCTATATTATTCGAATGGCTCCAAACATAATATCGCGTATCCGGCGTCCCCTTTCCTAAATGTAATTTAAAACCTACTGCTTCGATCGCAAAAAGGCGTGCGAGAGTAATGGCATGCTTGTTTACACCTTACACAGTAAACATTCGAAATTGTCGGTTTTTACAAAGGAGTAATGACATAATGATTGCTCCGCATGTCCTCAGGTGTGACGACGGATATACACTGTAACAGGCGTATGTGCATGCATACCGGGAAACCGCACCAGATATAATTCGGTATAACGGCCTCCACTCGAACTGGCGACACCAAAACGCCTCTCTCGTTTGAAATACTGCTGCTTGGGCACCTCGTTACGCAGCATTGTGTCGAGGCGCACATCTGTCCCTCAACAAATGATCCTGGGTTTTGTTGCGATTCTGCGACTTTTGAAATGAGCGCAATCAACGGCCCACAAACGCCAGAACAATAATGACACCACCAGGACAGGACGACTTGCACAAACGCCCAACTGGACACAAAGGGTCTTTGCCAGGTTGTTGATCTGGAGGCAAACCTCCGATTGTGCTTTTGAAAGCTGGTTTTCTTTGCCTTGGTCATAGATAGCTACAGTTTCTAGAAACTGTAATAATCTCTTAATATTGAGAGATTATTAAGTGTAGGTACAGAGTTATCAATCGTCGTCACTGTTTTGTCAAATTAACCTAGTTAAATGTCCCATATAAGTTATTTATCCCATATAACTATTATACATATATATTTGATATAACTTTTACATATATTCTTTATATTGTCCTTAGACGTGATATAATAAAAGATGTAATAAAGTAAAATTTGAAAGCAAGAAAATAAAATCCAGGAAGTGCAAAAAAGTGTTGTCACTTTATTACATCCTTTATTTCATATATTTCATATAAATCTCATATATTTAATATGAATTTATAATATAAGTAATATAGTTAGATATTTATTTCTCTCAATTATGTGCGTTTAATTTGGTACCAAATACTTTGATAAATGTGAAAAAATAACAAGCATATCGTTCAAAAGAAATTTGCATATTATATCCCCGTAACAAATACATTGGCTGTGTTTAAAGTTGCCTATGCGTCAGGAGTTACAAAACAGTTTTTTTTTGGCAGCCTTAATACTGAAACGGCAATAGTATTGACAATATAACTAATTTAATATTTATAGTATTATTATTTATTTATTATATTATTATTTATTTATTACATTATTATTTATTTATTACATTGTTATTTATTTATGATATTATTATTTATTTATTATATTATTATTTATTTATTATATTATTATTTATTTATTACATTATTATTTATTTATTACATTATTATTTATTTATTACATTGTTATTTATTACTTTATATTTGTATCTAACTCGATTAACTCTAATTCAAAAATTGTGTACACAAAATTGGATATGTCAATCTCGTGTTGCTAATCCCATTGGACACGTAATATAAAATGTAAAACGATAAAGCGAGCCCAAACGCAAACAGTCGTTTGTTGCTGAACAAAACAAGGAAACGGTCGCGGTCGAATCGAAAAATTATTATTGTTTTTGCCCGACTTCTAGCACGGCGCGAACGGGAGATTTCGTATGGAGAATTAGCAATTAAACGTGGCGCGATTGCGTTTTATTGCAACTAAATATAATTAAGGGGCAATACTAATAATATAATAAAGCTATTAAAAGTATTTTTGCTCGGTGTTACGAGCCATTAAGGCGATTTGCGCCGAGGATTACGACATCTCGCGAGCGTCAAGGATTTTAAACTTTTTTACCAGTTGATTTTGTCTAACACTTCATATTTTTTTTCACTCAAGTTTTTCTTCTAGTTAATTTTTTCTTCTACTTAATTTTGTCTTTTGCTTCATTTTTTCCCAATTTTAATTTTTTTTTTCATTTACTTAGATTTACTTAGACTTGTTATTATATTGTTCTTTTTTTATGTATTTATATTGTTCTTTATTTTTTATGTTTTTAACATTCTTTTCAAAATTTTATTAGAAGCAGATATTAAGTGGCAGCTAGCTCAGCTGATTTTTACAAATGTAAACAGTACCCCCCTTACGTACGTATCTCACCCGCAAAGGACCCTGCCTTGAAGCGGAACTCTTCTAATGCATCGCTTTAAATGT
>JAWQRP010000987.1:0-21933 GCA_033557875.1 Quadriops clusia | reverse complement strand
TATTAGGAATAATTATATCTGTGTGTGTATTTTTTCTATATATCTTAAATTGTAAATTGGTGGGATTTCTATTTATGGTTATGTCTAAGAAATTTAATTTATTATTATTTTCGTGTTCTATAGTAAACTTGATATTATTGTGCATATTGTTTATGAAGTTATGTAGTGTATCAATAAAATGTTCATCAGTGTTTTTATATATTATCAGTATATCGTCAACGTATCGACCCCAGTATTTGATATTAGTAGTTAGCCCATGGTTTTAAAGAACTGTATAATGCGTTAATTATTCTTCACTTCAGAATACAGTTCAACTTCGGTATATATTCTATTACAATTTTTTATTATAGTGTACGTTTTACGTAAAAATAAAAATAAAATAAAAGTGTGTTTACGTTTATGCATACCTAAGCGATTTAAAGGTTTCACTCGTAGGCATCAGAATGCAATGGATTAGAATATAATACGGGACTAAGGTTCGTTGTTTGATCTAGTATTCAGATCTCCGCTTATTGCTGAATGACATTCACGATTTGTTAATAGTAACATCAAGCGATTAGACTTTATGAATAATGTTTGAAACGCACCAGTGGCTCTTAATAATATCAAATGCTGGACATTTCCACCACTGGATTCAAAATAAATAGGTTTGCGGATTTTCGCGGTTTTCTTTATATGCTATGGTATGTAACCCAATTACTCTGTATAGATGGCGTAAATATAGAATGAGATCTTTGCTGCTGACAAACGCAAGCCTTGTTTGAAGATATTATTTTTGATATATTATGTAAAAGCATTTTGAATAACGCCAGAAAAATATATTTAAACAAAAATTGCAATTTTCCGAAAATATACAAATTATATTAAAGTTCTACAAAGCCATCGTCGTGTCGGTAAATTTGTCGATGTAATGCTAGTTTTATAAATGCCGTCATCTGTGTATAATTAAAAATAATCATCTTTCTTTCGATAATTAGTTTTATACAAGTTTTACAAAATATGTAGCAAGTAACGCAAAATTTCATACAACATATTAACTTCAATTTAATTTTTTTTCATACAATTACTGTAGTAATACGTGAAAAAGGAGTAACCAGCTAATCATTGGTTTACAGTAGTAATGTTAAGTTAGTTAAGTTAAATTAAAAACTTGATCCGAAAGAATAATAGATCGGTGACATTTGAAGAGTACTTTAACATCTACTGGACCAAATAAATTTAACAGCATATGCATGCACCATAAAAACACATTAACATTATTCTAAATGTCTGTATTACTTTAGATAAGATGTATCATTCACAGTATAGAGTTTTCGGATTAAATACAATATAGGGAAGAACTTAGAATGGGTGGTTATCAACGCTTAAGAAATTCGCATGCACCTATTCTAAGGTCGCCGCTATTACATTTAATCTGAAAAGCACCGTACTAATCTGTAATTTACTACTCTAGTATGTAGTATTGTTGTATGTTTTACTATTACTGCTGGTTTCTTCATGTAAATATATATTATTCACTCCTTTTATGTATATAAGTTTTGTACCTACAAGTATTATAGACGTTATTTCTGCAAACTTTGCTTTTCATAAAAATATGGAAAAAGCTATTTTTCAATAGTCCACTCAGGCAAGAGTGGAAGTATAAAAACCTTTTTTGCAATTGTGTTTTAAATAATACGTGTAACATTATCTTGCATGTGTATCATGAATGTGTTCACAAGTATTAAAATAAGTTTATGTACATGTTGATAAATGCACGGAGAAAAATGGAATTTTTAAAGTATGTGAAAATGGCAAACTAATGTCAAATTGCTCGTATTTTCGTTTACTTTGCATTCATACGGTAATATTAACAATCTAATGAAGTGGGAAGCATCTCAAATTGAAATTGTTAAATTATTCGTACTGTAACTGATAATTTATTGTATGTTTTAATATCATTCTTTACTTATAAATTGTCATGATACTAGCATGATAAAACTGCGACGTCAATTGAGTGTCAGGATGTGTACATGTATACATGTATACTTACTGCTAACTGCGAGGGTACATACTTACAGATTAACAAGAAGAGAATGTTAGTTAAAATTTGCACGACGTGATTGTTAATGTACAACTATTTTCCTGTTTCATTTACAGTACATTTCTTAAAAAAACAGTAATCGCAAGAACAAAATATCATACAGGGTCCTGCAAAATGTTCGTTTCAAGTACGAATATTATAGTCATTTGCAATGGTTCGATTCCATAGTAACTTAATAAAGTAGCAGGGTATAATGCGAAATCAGCAAGAAAATAATTGTAATTCGGCGTACTTCGGAAAGAACGTATTTCTGGTTGTGTCTTTTGCAGAAATAAATGTAAGGTATTATGAACTTTTTTATTTGAATATATACACTTGTAACTGTTTTTTTTCAGGGTATGTTGTCCTTCAAACAGATACAGATGTTGATATATTAAATTTCATTTTGAAATTACCTAAATGGAGACTACAAACACCATTGTTTTATAAAGTTTACTGTTACAAATATTATTGTAATATTAAACAAAACTAACGATTTATTTTCATCTAGAAAAATTTAGTTGCTTACAATGCTGTTTATGTGTTCTATTCAGTCAATTAAGTAATTAAATTTATGAGGTTATATAATTTAATTTAGTATATCAGCAATCTGTATATCTAAATGAACATCAAGTAATAAGGAGAAAATAACAGGAAAATAATAATATTAACATATTTTTGCAGATAAATCAGTATAGAAGTGAAATATTAAACTAAATTCCCAATATTTTAATAGTAAATTATATAGATTGAATCTTACAAACTGATATAACAACAGTACTCTTGTCACATTTACCAATCAGAACAACATATTTAACACGCAGGTAATGACATTCGTAATTTTGGTTGAAAGAGCAGTATATTTCTTTTAGTGTGGTAGGGTTGAAATGTGGTGGTGAAAATTTTTCTATAATAAACTTTATGTCGTTTATTTTAGATTCATGGTAGAATAAGATACCATATATTCCGCCTGGTCCAAAATAACAGTATAGGAAAAGGAATATGTGATACGATTGTTCATAATAATTAAATTATTGTAATGATTTCAAATATTCTTACAAAATATATACATATATGTAGTCACAATTGCAAGTGCTAAGTATAAATGTTAATAATTTTAATAACTGACACATATTTTTTTCAAGAGCTCTGTCATTGATCCCAAACATAAAAATACCATGCACTTTTTGGTATCCTAAAATAATTAATAACACTATTGTTGAATCAATCGTTACGTGCTTTAAAGAAATATACTCTTCTCTCAGTGTATTTGAAACACTACCATCGTCACAATACATAGAACACTAAAATTGCAACACGTACGAATTTTACCGAACCTTTGCTCTTTTATCCACTCATCCGAAGACGAATAGGTCATCTGCGAAATTTTCTTCCATCTTAGTCATACAGCCTGCAAGTTCAAGCTCAATGACGACGTAAAATGCAATAAAGATCTTTGCCAAGGTGTTGAGGCTTTACGGCGAATGCTTTCATGCTCGGGAAGATTTATTTACGCGCGTGATGAAATTATTTTTATTCAAAACTTCCGGCTATTCAGTTGATGCGCCTCGTTGTCCGAGGAATGTCCTTAGTTAGCAAAGTTCTCAACATAAAAAAGTAGATAAAAATACTTTTTGTTATACAACACATTTAATTTAATTTTCGCACAGATTTATGATCCTTTTAGGTTTTACGGAAATGGAAACTAATTAAAGCTAGTGATGCAAAATTTAATTCTGACAAATTACTAGGTTAGGTAACCAAAAAGCCGTGTAGAAATGTAGATATATTAAAAAAAATTGATTTCATATTTGCGGTGACGTGTTTAGACGCCCATGACTGTGCGATACAGATTTATTCACGTGTTGTGCAACTTATTACGCAACGAATTCATTATTCAAACGGAAGCGGATTATCTGTTGCATTTTAATCTGACTGTAAATCATAAAATTGGCAAAACATGAACTATATATTGAAGACATGTTATCATTGTTAATGAGGAATTTGGAGTTACGAATGATTAAATATCATAAGTCAGTGGCTTCGCAAAAACAAAGCATCTAATCTATATTATAGATGATAGTTTATATAAATAAAAAAGTATGGTCAGAAAGAATGCTATTAGAATGATTGCCTTTGGCATGTCTACAAGTCTTAAATGGAGAAGTTGAGTCATTATAAAATCTTTCCATCAAGTATGTATTAGTAATAGGTACTATTATTATTATTATTATTACATAATAATGATGCTCAGAGCAATGCTTCTAAATTTGGTCCTGTGGATTCACAAAACAATACAATGAACAATTAATGATTTTGAAATTGTTGATGTTAGAGTTTCTGCATTCCGTAAATGATCTGGGCATACCTGAAGGAAGTATTCATCAAACACCTGAAATCAAACATTTGCCTTAATATATGGTGTTTAACTTTCGCCTACATCCTTCCTACGATTAAATTGCCTTTAACCTACTATTTTTGCTCAATTAAATACTTAAAGATAAAATACCTTCTCTGTAATTGTGGCAATAAGACTTTGATCTTAAGGGGCGTTATAAATATTAGAATATATGAAATCCGAGGAAAATCATATCCCTAAGCGTATTATTCTCAGCATCCATTATTGCTGATCAGGATTCAATAAACGTGGAACGGACGCCGTCTGAAACAATAACAGACATACGTGGGCGTGTGCGTACATAGTCCGGAGACTGAGGAATTACAAAAAACGTACGTCTGTGCTTGCAGACGGGCAGGTAAACTTGTATACAAGGAATGTTAATTGCCCGAGGTGATAGCCAGCACGACTTCCAATGTGTATGTATCAACGGCAACATATACAAGAGACAGGTTATCTTATTCAAAAGAAACGGATTTTATTCTGAGGAAATTAGGCCGATCGTTTTTTGCCTTATTCCCCAGCTGGTAGAACTTGACTTATCAAGTAGGCGAAGAAAGTTTCTAGTGTATTTTGGAATTACTTCAATGAAATGTAAACTCAATTTTCTTTGGACTTGAACATTCGACGGGATATCATTTTCTCTCACATTGAGGGGTCTTATATATATTCAATTTGTCGGGGACATAAAAGTTTTATTTTATTATATTTTTACGGCAGGTTTCTGGTATACAGTAATAAACTGACCTAGAATACTGTGTTACTTAATGGCTATAATAATTTACATTTTACTGCTGCGTAGAACAAAACAAAGTGTTGCATAAATTTTATTTCGGAACAAAATAAAGATAAAGTTTCATTCATTGGTTATCTGACAATATATAAACACTTAAAACCCAATATTTAAATTTAATCTAATTAAACATTGTTTTAAATATAAGTTGAGCACGTTCTTCCTGTGGAATAAGAACTTTAAATAATGAGATTGTGAGAAAACGCGTTAATTCAAATTCACAAATTTGTCGTGTGAATTTCAATTGGCAGCTATGAATGACATTCTACTTGCAATTTATACAAAGACCTATTATTACCGTTTTGAACATTTAACCTACATTCTCAGAAACTTAATTTACTTACAAATGTGCTATGATTCTTTCTAATACATTTTTACATACTAATTCTAGTCTGGTTTTATAGACAAGCTAAACAATATATAAAATTATATTGAAACAGTACTTTATAAAGCTGAATTTGATTGAAGCGATTATTTTAATTTTACATAAATATCTAATTATTTCAATAAGAGACTAAATTTCATAAAATACCAGATCTGTATATGGTGCGGTAACATATTATTATACATAGTATAAAATGTCAATATAGACTACAAATGATATGATTCATATGTGCAATCGATTCTGCTATCACTTGCTAACGGTTATTTTTAACGGTTGCAGATAGTAGTAAACACTACAAAATATGCATATCATATACGACCTATACTATATATGAACTAATAGGTAACACGCTTTATGTGCTGCAAGAATTTACATTTAATTTGCCGCACTTGTGCAATATGTTCACTGAGTGAATAAAGTAAAGCTATAACATCTTTCGTGTTGATAATCTCAAGATGTCATGCTGGCATTCGCGTTATTTGGAATTTACAACTTTGCTAATGTTGGAAATGTTAAGTTAAGGAGAACTTGAATCTAATTTTATTACCTTGTTTTCTATTTTATTTTGTGAGTTCGTTTTATGTGAACAGCTAATTAAATGCCCAAGTAAATATTTAGTACACAAATGCTTATTTATTTGTTTCCTTAGGAAGATTATCTCCACGTGCGAATTGCAATTTGCATTTATTTTCTTTTTCAAAAAAGTTTAGCGTCCTTCCGGGAGATAACCTTGCACCTGGAATTATCTCACATATTTCTGAACAAACATCATGTGTGGAGAAAAAGTTGAGCGCAATTTAAATTATATCGCATGGTAAACAATAGTCGGTGCGGTAAAACACATTTTACGATTGTATAGTCGGTATAATTGTAACCTTGAAAGTATAATAACAAATACTTTATTTTTTAACACATGATGTAAAGCCGCTGCAAATTACTCAATTTTATTTACCGCAACGCGTTATTAATCAAAAACCGATGTAATTGGCGATATTTCAATAATAATGTAAACTAATTTCAATCACAATTATCCATAATCAGCGCTTCTGTTACGAAAGCATTTATCCATACTCGCTATATTATCCAAGCACGATTATTACTGGACGCTTGTGTGGAAAGCTATGCCATTAACATTATATTACTGAAGTAACAAAAAAGGTACTATTTATTGAGCAGGTGTCTTCAAAGGCGACGTAAGTGCTACAAGTTACACTGGGCAACTTTTTTGCAGTAAAATGCCCAGGTTTTATTTTCGAAATATTAAAAGCGTTATTACGACTGTGGTAAACTTCTTGAGGAGTCACTTGATGACACTTGCGATTAATATATTTCCTGTCATATTTCTAGCTGATGCGATGGCATCATTTTATCTTATGTTTAAACCATTACATTCAACTAAAAATGTATATACCTATTTTTTAAATATCGCGCATGTTTTCGTTTATTTTGGATAGTTTAAAAGGTAGAAAAAGTCCAAAGTTCTTCTTTAAAATTAATAATCTAGATTTAGAGCAAAGCATTTTTGTTCCAGTTAGCGCTTATAGACGTTCCACAAAGTGCTTTGAAAATTATCATCAGAATGTTACAAATCGGAATTAGCAAAGCAAAATAGTGCATGAACTATGTGCATGTATATAATTTTGCAATATGTGGGTGTGGGTACGTGCCCATTAATGTCTATTATCTTTGAGCATACAGGACAAATGCGTGTCTTAAAGTCATGCTGTTTAACTGTACCTCGCCATTAAATCTTTGTCACACCAAGAATGTCTAATGTTCTTTTATTTTGTTCTAGGAAAACATCTTATATTGGAAACTGATCCTGAGAAGGGGAAGGAGGAATACGCGTTCGACAATCCTGGATTCAAAGGTAAGTGTATCTTATTATCAGATATTTACATATTTAAACCAACGTTCTTCTAAATCTTCACTAAAACGCACACATACAGTACAAGTATTAGCCCCTCCGCCAATTATTTAGATGGATAGGATTTTTAAGTGCACAAAAGCATTCCACATTATTGAACTTACTGACCTTTACAGCAATGGTTAATTACGATTACACACTTATAGGTAATGCATTTGTTTCCGTGCGGTACGCTTGGCAAAAACGTAGAACTAAAGATTCATTTCAGCATTCATTGTCAACAACATGCCTTTGCAAGATTATCCTTTTTACACATTCTGCAGATGAATAGAACATTTACATGTAAACGATTAAGGTTGGTTCTTTAAGGTCAAATCAAGAATAATAAATATTGCGGCTATTGGATGTGCCCCATTCTTGTTTGTCACTTGAGAGGACTATTGAATTTATTGTACGTCGCGCAGTAAATCTTCGGAGAAAGCAGCGGAATAAGTTTCAAATTCTCCTGTAATGGCAAGTTTTGCCAAATGCAGGCAGTTTTGAAAATAAATAATAGCAGTATTTATGCTGTAAAATATTTTCTCACAGAATCAGGAATATTTAAAGATCATTCCAACTGCTGACAGTACAAAATAAAACAATAAAGCAATAGTTTATTAATAACGAAGTGACACTAATACAAAATTAGCAACGAATGTGTATAAACGTTCTTCATTATGACCTTTCTTTGACTATTTGAGCAAAACATTAGTATATTCCTATTTAATTGACAGGTGATTATTTTAACTGCTAATTAAAAAAAGTATGGACATTTAAGTTCCCATAAAATAATTAACATTTACGTAGAACGGTAATTGTCCGAGTATACTTGTGCTGTCCACATGTTGCACGTATCCAATAATTACTGCATCAGTTTCGCGGATTTCCCTGGATGAGGATAACATTAAAAATGTGGTCAACAATTTCTTTTATTGCCACGTTTTGCATCTTAAAGAGGAACATTTTCCATTAGACGTTTTATTTTTAATACTATTTAGTTCAAGTTACGTCAGTTCCGATGAAGCTTCTGTCTTTATGTAACCAGTATAAGTTACAGCTTGTACACCTGACGGGTATTCACTTCAAGCAATAAGTTCAAGGGCAAATCATACGGCTATTTTTTGTTGAAATAAGAATGTCGGTTTGATTGACACATGATTAAAAGAAAAATCCGCACTCGTAAATTTACAATAGAAATTTTTTATGAGAAATTATATACACTGCTCCGACTATATCAGTTTTATATTGTAATTTAATGCGAACCGCTAGCATTTATTGTTGGTTTTACTAGTGATACTCAAGTATGTAAATTATTTCTTTCGTGCATTCCCCATGTATACATGTACATAAATCTTTAATTTAAAAAAGTCTGAACATAGAATAAATATTTATATAAGAATATACCACAAATTATTTTAAACTTGCCATGAAACTAGTTGATCGTTTTATGAAATTGTGTCCAGAAATAAAAATCTTGAAAAACCAATTGAGTTTTCCATATTGTATAATCAGAATGAAAAATTGAAATAATGTACAATAATAATTCTCTTTTAATTAAGAGCAGAATAAATACTTAAGAGCAGAGTAAATATTGTTCTCGAAGTAAAACTTCCTTATATTCACGGCTAGCATGGATTTTGTTGCTGTTATTTGAGAAAAAGATGACGCTGCAAGAACATGTTGCTCTTCATACTACAAGTCATGATGCATCAAAATGCTACAGGTTCAATTTCTTTTTGCAGAGGCTGGTTTAACGCCCATTGGAAAAGCCTTAGAGAAAAACGGAAAGCATGAGTCAGGGACGGGTAAACCTAAATGGACTCAATGGTCGCCGTTGGGGGTTCTTGGCGCAAAGAATGAAAAGAAAAAGACTATGGATGACACGGCAGTAGATGTAAGCATTTATCTCAAAATAAAATATCTAGATTTTGCTAAATTTGCTACCATTTACTAATATAATGTATTTAATGATTACAGCACAGAGAAATAAAAGTTGTTTCATTAAGAAGCCACGACTTCACAGGGCTTGGATTTAACATTTGTGGAAATATGAGAGATGGCATCTACATTAAAGATGTTCTCCATAGAGGACCAGCTTCAGAATCAGGAAAACTCAATGCTGGTAAGAAAAAAACTTTTCAATGAATTAATACCATAAAATAAATCATCAACTCAACGTAAAAAAATTACCAACATTCTACATAAATTATTCTGTTGTGCAGGAGATCGAATTAACAGTGTGACCATAAGTTTTGAACATATGGTATATGAAGATGCCCTTACGATCCTAAGCTATGCAAGTCCTTACGAAGTTATAATAGAAGCTAAAGGTGGTAAAATTGTGCAAACCCCGGGCCAATCAGCTCAGCCTGGTCATCCAATTTACAGAAGCTCATCCAGCACAGATTTATTGGACGTGAGTATAAAAATTCTTTCATTTACTCCACCACAAAGTCTAGTCGATGAATTAAATCTGTAATAATTTTCAAAAAAATTTCATTTCAGATTAGAAAATCTGCAAAGAAACGGCTCTTCCAGGCTGACGACCAAAACGATTCCCCATCAAATTACTCCAGTCTTCAAAAAAGTAGAAGCAATGCTACTACACTTGAAAGAAGCAATTCACCGGCTCAAATTTACCACAAGCAGGAACGCACGAAGAAGGCCCCTCCAAAACCGCAAGTTAACCCCGAGCATCTGAAGCAGCAACTTGAGCAAAGAATCTCGGAGGATCACAAGCAACAGCTGCAAATGAAGAACGAGCAGAACGTCGAAATGGCGCTGAAAATTGAATCTGAAACGCAGAAGACTGAAAATAAATATCAAAAGTTCGGGGTAAAAGTGTTCCCTGAGCATATATCTCAAATTAGCCCAAAAATTGCTGAATCGCAAAATGATAACAATATCAATTTGGAACGTCATCAGGACACTGTGCAAATTGTAAACGAAATCAGACCTACTGACGAAGTCGATAGGCCAAAAATTCCGCCGGAAGTCAAAAAACGTGAAAAAATACCACAGAAACAGGTGGAAAAAGTTGATACGGAAAATCCGCCGGTAGCTTTCGAACGAAACAATTCTTTAAATGGTTCTGGAATTAAAAGAGACAAAGATGGCATCCCTCAAGAAATTCCTAGTCACATGTTAAGTGCTGCAGTAGCGGCACGAAGAAATAGAAAAGGAGACGAAGTCATTCCTCAGGACGAAAATGAAAACGTTAAATCTCCTAAGAAATTAAAAGGAAAGGCTCCTGCACCGCCAGAAGAAAGAAAATTATCTAATGGAGCAAGAAAATCTTTAGACGAAGTTAAATTTAACTTCACAAGTAGTTTAGATGAGATTCATGCTGTGGAAGAACCAGAAACACCTAAAAAGAAGAACGACTCCAACAAAAATGAACTCATGCATGAGAAAGAACCTGAAGAGCTTATAATGGTCAAAGACTCCATTAAGGACTATAATTCAGATTCTGACATGGAAGCTGACAATCAATCTTCCGTAAATACAATTGAATTAAATGCAAGTGATATTACCATCCATCAAGTTGAAGACACAGAAGAAATACAAAACAGAAAAACCGCCAGTACTGGAGATTTAACTAAAATACAAAAGGCACGAAAGACAAGTACTGGTACTTTAGAAAGAGCCCAAAGTCTAGACATAACTGATACAGGCATTCCAACTCTCAGCAAGAAACGCAAAGCTGGTAAAATTGAAGACGTGTTTGACATGAAGAGTTCTGATGAAGATCTATTTGGAAAAGCTTTAATAAATAAAGAGCCAAGACTGTCTTTAGTTTTAGATGGTTTGAATACATTCCAAAGAAACCGACTAAAGAAATCTACTGAATGGGGTAATTTGGAAGATGCTATTTTAAATGACAATAGAAACGATTCTACTAGCAGTTTAGAGAGGTTTAATGGAAACACTAGTGAAGAATCTTTACAACTCTCTGGAAGAAAATTTGATTTTGGGGCCAAGTCTCCAGAGTTCGATGCGTTAGTGAACAAAATAAATGAAATTAAGAAAGAAAACCATCAATTGTCAGATGATGTGAAATCAGAATCTTCCCAGTTGCTTGATGAAATTCAGTTAGAAGTCTCTAATTTTGCTAAAGAGACAGAAATGGCACTAGATGATATAGAATTAGGTATTCCAGTAAAAACCTCGAAACAAAAGAATGAAATTTGGCCATCAAATGTATTTTCCTCAATAAATGGTAATGAAGAGGGCTTGTCATCTATTGAAAAACCAATTGAAATTGATACAGAAGATGAAGTCATTCCAGAAGTAGAAGTTTCTATTCTTGGAAGAAGTAATTTTAAAGGGGAAATAAGCAAGGCACATAAACCAAATATGTCAGATGATGTCCTAATAAAGCCTCGTTTATTTAAACCAGCAGTTCAAGATGTTAATATATTAGAAAACTCAAGAACAGAAAATGTGATTGCAGAAAAATCAACTGCTAAAGTCATAAGTGCAATACCATCTGTGGAAAACATCTGTGGTACTGAAAATTTAACTACTAAACCGACAGTTGTTAATACACCAAAAGTAAATTTGGTGGAAGCATCTGCAAACTTTTTGGACATCGAGAGAGCCACCTATCTTAAAGATGATATATTATATAAGTTGGATGACACTAACATATCAGATGATATTAAAGTGTCTCGTCATTCATTGGGAAGTTTAGAAAGATCTAAAATTCCTGATAGTGAACAACATTTGTTAACTATAAAACCAGGTAACATAAGTAATGTCACTATTAGCAATGCAAGCATAAATTCTGATACCAGTTCATTAAATGATACTGCAGTAAATGTTACTAAAAATATTGAACATGATTTGCCTTTAATACCTGCAACAAAAGAAGTAATTGTAACTATCACACCAAATAAATCTAGAAATGGATCAATTTCAAGTACAAACATCTTACCTGTTTCAAGTTCAGAAACAAAATACAGCAGTAAAACGACTTTCCCTGGAAAAGACAGTGAAATTGACATAAAAACTAATGTTACCTCTACCTTTAGTGGCTTCAACTTAAAATCTCCAAGCAGATTTGAGACAAATTCAGGAAATGAAAGTATTTCTAGTGGCATTATCGAAATACCTGGCAATGATAAAAGTGAATTGTACACAACAGCTCTAGATGAAACTCTCAAAAATGACAATGATAATGAAAATAAACGATATGATACGGTAATTGTTTCAACTCCAGACTTAATTAAAAATGTAACAATAGCTGAAGCTATTCATAATTTGAACAATGAAGTTACAATTGAAGGTCCTTCTTCATTAACGTTAGAAATTCCTGTGAAACCTTTAGAAAATGCAAATCATAAGCACGAATCTTTTGAACAGAGGATTACTTCAACAAATGGGTCCACCAATGAGATTGCGTCTGCTAATAACAATGATAATAAATTAACTGATACTTCTCTTGAGAATATTGAAATTAGTAGTAGAAAGTTAAATCTTTCGCAAATTCCCCGTACGACTACCAACATTCCAAAATTGTTGTCAAAATCTCCAGATGCCACTTACAATAACAAAACCAATTCAAGCCTGACATACATTACAGAAATACAAGTGTTAACGCCCAATAACAATGGGAATAGCTCGAATGTGTCAGAGATAGAAATTGTTCCCAAGGCAGAAGGTAACAAAAATCGTAATTTAGATAAAGAATTTGAGAGTTATGTAAAAAACTTTGAATCCAATGTTCGTAATTTTGAATCAAACATAAAGAATTTTGAAACAACCATTCAAGATACTAGTTCAAAACCAAATGCTACATTATCACCTCTAGCCAATGATAAAGTAGATGCAGAAAAGGAGCTGCATAAAATTCAAGAGATTGCAGAAGAACAATTGAAAAAGTTGCCGGAAATGAGATTTACCACTTCTAGCTACGAAACCCCAAAAACACATGAAAAACGACAATCTCAAATAGAAATGCTACGATCGAACTTTGAGAAAAATATAACTGAGAAAAGTTCACCAAAAGGACCTAAAATCGATATCCAAGTAACAAAATCAAGAATACCCATTGCTACTACTGCTAAAACACCTCCAATGTCTCCAGAAAGGCGAGATTCAAAAAACTTCGATCCCGAGGCTCAGAAAGATATAATTGAAATGATGACCAATACAATACACTCCACGCCTAACTTGAAGTACCAACCCAAAGCAACTAGCAAAAATATAACAGTTACTTCGATCCGAAGTAATTCAAAGATCCCATCAGGTCTACCAACCTATGGTAGCCGCCCACCAATTCCTCCAAGGAAAAGTGAAAGTTATGATGGTGAAAATACTGTACAAATATCCACAAGTAATGGAGGCAGTGAAAGTATCCGACAGTGGGTATTTAACCAAAATGATAATTCTGTAACAAATATTGTTGTTGAAAATAAATCAGAAAAATAGTTACTTTTACTTAATTTGGATAACTTAAATTACGTATAGTTATACCTGTATATTATTTATAAGGTGCTATAAGACTAACTCTTAAAGAGTTGTGATAGAATCTTTGTGTATGTTCAGGAAGTTTTTGAAGATGAAAAGGTCATGTTTGTGCCAGGTATTTTAATAGAACTCCTTACAGGAGACTGAGAGAATTTATATTTTTAAATTTTATGTAGCGTACTAAAAATTTAAAAATAATTTATTATGTCTAATTGTTCACTAATACTATAGACTTGATGATAGTTTAATGCAATCTGATTCAGATAGCTGTTCTTTAAACTAAGTAAATAATTTTCAGGTAGATTTTAGTAATAAATACTGCATTAAGTACTGATTTTAAGCTCAATGATATATTTTAACTGTATATAAAATTACATTAATAATTGAGTATCTAATTGTAAGATAAACACGTAAAGTGGCCATTTTTATTATTATAAATTATGAAGTTATATAATGTTGTAAGCTGTTATTTTGTTGTTTTACATATTATAAGAGCATGGATACTTATGAAACTGTATATAGTTTTATGCTCAAGTTATATCGTTATAAAATGGGAAATAACAAGGGTATTTTTTGAATATTAACTGTTGTAAATAATATTTGTCTAACAATATATAAAGTTATTCTTTTATAATGTGTTATTCAAATTTCCAAACCTTACTGTCCTTCAACTATTGTAAATATCCATCTTCAAAATAATAATTGTTTTAGATTAGAGTAAAATCTTTATTCACATAAACCTTATTATTTATTATATTACAGAAATATCATGTGTATACTTAGATGCTAAAATTAAATTACATTCCTACATATAACTGATATAAAAAATACTTAAGCTGATGATTGTTTGTAATTTTTAGTACTTAATAACTTCTTACCACACATAGCACAGATACCCTTCTTATATGCACAAGACTGGCAATAATGTGAGCCTACTTGGTGGACTTTCTGTCGACATATTCTGCAAAAAATAGAGTTGTTTAAAAAATTGATATTTATGTAAGAATATTTGAATTATCCAAGTTGAAGATCAGAATTGAAATTAGAAAGTACATATAAATAAAGGAATAATATAAAGACCTTTTTATATAAGTAATTCTCTTCTTGACCAATGTGATTAGTTTATTTTTTTTACAAATTTCTTTGCAATTTTGGTGTCCAAATTAAAACAATTTAATCTAAAGGATGAATCAATTTATTCTGTACGGACGTTTCGAAACCGATGTGCCTCTTCTTCAGAGTTAAAATTACATTCCATAAGGAATAAAACGATTAATCATTTTGAATAAATTGTTTTAATGTGAAGACCAAAATTCCAAAGAAATTCGTAAAAAAGAAATATAAATACCATAAGAAGTTAATAAAATCAATTAAGGATAAATTACAGTGAAACCTCGGATATTTGTTCTCACGAGTTTCGTTTTCCCACATATATCATCTTTTGCCCATGGTCCCATTAAATGCCTATGTAATCAATGTAATTAAACCCCGTATTTATCATTTGTCTTTTCATGTTTTCCGCATTATTCGTGATGATGGTCTTGATACTCATCGAAAGTTTAGTAACACGTTTTTATTAGACCCCTTTCTTATTCTTTAATATCCTGCCTACTGGGTGTAAAAATATATTAAAAAAGAAATGTGTTCCTAAACCAACCAGAATTTACTCAATAATTTGAAAAATAGACGGTATTCTATTCTAAGTAATAATTCTTCGCGAACAAATGGGACTTTTTAAAAAACTATAAATAAATCTATTTTTTGTATTATTTAACATAATTTATGTATGTTTTAATATACTATGATAAATAAATAAGTTTTCTTAACATGCAGTTGGTTATTTCCAATTCCTTCATATTAGACCGCTATGATCGTTTTTCCACAATAATCGTTTTTTGTAACCGGTCCTTACGAAAATAATAAATCGAGGTTTCACTGCATTTTAATGTAAAAAAAAAAGAAAAATGGATTTTACTTTAGAGAAGCATTATCTCTTTAAATATGATTAACTATATTATTATTAATTTGCTCTTGTTGCGTTCCAATGTCAACTCGTGTTACAATTGAAAATTCTTTGCTGATCGCGATTGATACAGAGCTATAATTAGTTCGCCACCCAGAATAAATATATTATGCAGAATGATGTTGTGTAACCCTTTTGTGCAAGCATTAATCAAACAGATTTCTTTCTTGTTTAGAAAGTTTCTATGTTTCTAGAAATTCTACAAGAAATTCAGAAGTGAGGTATGCACAGGGTTTTGTCTCGTAACATATGAAATCAAAAACCCTTTTTTAAAGAAGTTCATACATCTTACTTAGGCTTGCTATAAATTGCAACTCTCGTCACTGTAAACTTTAAAGAATCAACTATAATAAATTAATTAAAAACTGAAATACACGACGTTTTTGCTGCAAGATATAAAAAAAAACCATGAGCCACCTCAACAGGAACACAGCACATTTAACATGTAACAATTCCCTTTGACCCTATGAACGTGCAGATCAGTTAATTGTTAAATGCAGTCGTCATGTGCATTTTCATGAAATTTTAAAATGATATGTAAAATTAAAACTTACTTGCACGTCTCAAATTTGGAAGTATATGGGTTAAAACGATTTTTGGAGGCAGTTAACGCTTTATTTTCATTCACCTTCCTACCTCCACCTTCTGTAGTATTTCTGGCTCCACTTTTCCACGGATCGGGTGTAATAACTTTTCCAAGCTTTTTCTCGCATTTTTCACAAACCATTTTATTCTCACTGTTGCAGAAATTTTCTTTAGTAAATTGGAAGAAACATAAATAATGTTGACAGTTAATTGACAAATTGATTTATAGGTTATTTTGTAGGAATCTATATTTGGTTTCACGGGGTAGTCAGAAGATGTCACTATTTATAAAATATATCTACCTAAATGTTGAAATAAGTTGATGGCATTAGGGTTTATGGTATTTTAAAATAAAGCACTATTTTAACAAATTAGAATAAATAATTTATTTTCACATTATCACATGTTAGAGACGAATTTTTTATTTTATTAAGATCGTACAATTATTTTATCTCCTTTCTGTATAGAATAAAAGCCGAGTTCTTTGCCTTCATCATCTAAAGATATTTCTATGTTCGGTTCTAGTCCGCTTATGTATTTCAATGTTGGTCTACGTGGCAAGTTAAATAATCGTTGTACCATCATTATAAGTTTCTGGATAACTAGCGAAGGTGGCAATTTCTTTTTTATCATTCTACTTTCGCAACTAATTTCAACTTCCACTAAAGAACCTTGAATAACTTTTGGTTCAACTTTTAATTCTGCTTCCTCTGGCGTACCATATTCTAAAATGATAAAAAGGAAGTGTAATGTAAATACAATTATTTTTAATAAAAAAATTCTTACTTTCGATGAGTTCTAAATATCTGTTGTGCCTCTTCAAAAAGTCATTTTCTTGTTCAGTGCTCTTCATAGTTAACCACTCTAAACCATATTTTTTTACATAATCGTACTCTGCACCTTTTCTCTCTTCTCGTAATATTGTTGAACCATTGAATAGCTGAAAATAGGCATTTTCTTTGTGAAATAAATAATTAAATAGAAAATAAAAAATTAAATATCACCGATTGTTATATTAGTATTTGATGAACAACTCACTGCTTACCTCAAGACTACCTATTCTTGCAATAATCATTTGTACACAAGTATTGTAATTTTCTGATGCCATAATTGGATTTCTAACAAATCTCAAATCAACTAATCGATGTAATTTGTTTAATTCACTGATGTCATCCCAACTATTTATTTTATTTTCTGATAGAACCAATTTTTTCAATTCGTAAAAGTCGTCGGTTTTGCCTTGTTTGTTACAAGAAAAATTAATATTATCTATCCCTATGTTTTCAAGAAGCAATACTTCTAAACTAGGTAGTTTCCCTAGTTTGTTTACATCATCCCAGGAACCAATCTGGTTGTTTTCCAAGTCTAAAAGCTTTAATCTTCCAAAATTATTATCTTCAGGTATGTCAAGTGCGGTGATTTTATTGGAGGGAATTATAAGTTCTTCAAGGTTAGGGAACACTTGTGATAATTTTAAAACATGCTCCCAAGTTAAATCGGTCTTTCCGGAAATAAAGACTCTAAGATTGGGAAAGTTCCACTTGGAAATATTGTCCGGCATCTCCATGATGTTTTCACTGACCATTAGCCATTCTAGATGATTTAACTGTGAGCAGATATCAAAAATTTCAGTCCAATGGCATAACAAGTTTTTTGAAATATCTAATTCTCTTATGTTTGGACATAATTTTCGCAGATCCGAGGTATTTGCGGTACCTCTCACGAACTGCATCCGTAGGTTGACAACTTGTAATTTGTTGAAATCGCTCTGTTTTTCTCTGATGTCTTCAAAACCTACGAGTTGCAAGAATGGAGCGTTCATTTTCTGTTGCAAACTTAACAGTTGTTGCTGGTTCAGTTTTTCAGATATTTCATCTTCTTTTTTTCCATAACGTGAGGTAATGGCTTTTATGCAAGATTGGCCCAAGTTTACTCGTTCAGGTCTTACAAACGAGCCAGATGTTGGATGCCTGAAAAAAGAAATCAAAGAATGCAATTCTTATCTGAATATCTTCAGAGTTTTTTAGTGTGCAAATGACAACTCATCATCTTAAGAAAGGCGATTCTTCTGTAATAAAGGTTATCAAATTCAAAATGTGTTTTTTGAATTAACTTTAATTAATTGCTAAAGGCAGTTGAAGGTACTTTATCTTTATATTGATTTAATAATTATCATAACTGTATAATTATGAAATTAATTTAATTAGATTTTGGATTTATTTAAGAGTGAATAAACTTTTAGCAATTATACAATTACTTAATAACAAATTCTGGAAAGAAACGAGTCTTATATTTGCGATGCAATCTGTTCACTATTAGTATTGTTAAAGATTGATATAATTTTAGAAATGTACGGAAATAACTGCTATACGAAATCTAAAAAAAATAGAAATACCTTGCCGTAAAATATTGCAAATTGTTGACACACCCACTGTGCTTCCCCCTTTCTGGGTCATCCCAATCTATGCCTAACCATATCGATGGGTGATTCTCAACGGGTCCGATATACTTAATCGTTCCGTATTGTCCTGAGCATTCAACTCTCTTCCCTACTTCAGGAACTAGAATAGATATTGTACTTGTTGCATCGACTAACATTTTGTTTGCTTGGCAGTTATCTGCAATGTGCAACAATTATGTTTTATCAAATAGCTTGGGATTCAACTGTTCAATTTATTTCACTGAAATCATTTTACAGGGTTTAAGAAATTTGAATTAATTACTTTTCTGAGTAAAAATTTTCACTAATCACGAACATTTGTTGGTTAGATGTTATTTCGAATGCCGTTGTCAATCACCATCTGTCAGGGAAATAGTGAATAACTACGGGAGATGGCGCAGTGTTCGCATTGTTGGTTGCCTATATTGCCAACAATCGGAAATGTTTGAAAAAGAAATCTTATGCATGGTGTGAAACATTTTCCAATATAATAATACCTATTGAAAGCCAATTTGCCGATGCATCAATATTTTGTCATCAGAACAAACTTTAGTCAGAATTTTAATATCTATTTTATATTTTTTTTTGTTAGTTTCTCGGATGTTGTAGGTCATAATTTAATTCAATTACATTATACTATACTATCATTAAAAGATAAACCAATTTTTTTATATCTGTCGCAATCTAATTTTTAAAATCTTGCGTATAAACTAATCCGTAATCGTCCAAAAACTATTTAATTAGACATTTAAATTATTATTTTAAAAAAATATGTAATCCTGCATAGCGAAAATAAGAAATAATAAATAACAATAAAATTATGGATAATTCAATTTGTATTTGAATTAAGGCCTAATATTCCTGAGAAATTAGTTAAGAAAAATCTTTGTTTTTATTCAAAAGCTACTTATTATTATCTCATCTTATTTTACTTGTGCGCTGTAAAAGACCAAGACAAGAGATTCTGCCAAGCAAAATCTGAGTATACATATGTAGAGATTAACAGAATCAGTTAGATGATCTTTCATCAGTGATTGTAATTCAACATTCCAAAACTTTCACAAATAAAGATAAAGTAAAACGTTATTCAAAAATACAAAAACTGGCAATAATTTATAGAAATTTTGAGTAATTGTATTGAACTAAAAATATCACAGATAAGAACAGTTAACAATTAATCAAATTGCACCATTGAACTAAGACAAAAATATATAGCAGAATCGCGAAAATTACGCAAATTCTGGCAAAATACTCGGTCTCCTGGTAGTAAAAGCGCTTTAAACCCACCACCAAGTAGATTTCAATCTGTAAAGGAATGTGTAACTTAAAAAATTTACAAAAAATATTTTATTTATTGTGCTCGACAGGCCTTGTAGCCCTAGGGCATTACAATGTAACTTAAGTACATCTCATAATTTTATAAACAAAAAATTTCAATTCTTAGGTGCTATTCTATTATAAACCCTAGCTAAGACAAATTCAGCTTTTCAAACTTTTTCACCAAACCTCTCCACCGTTGTCTATCTCCTACCTTCCCCCTCCAGTCCTTGACCCCCACTCTTTTTAGGTCCTCCTCCACTCCTTCTCTCCATCTCTTCCTCGGTCTTCCTTGCTGTCCTTCCCCTGTCCATCCTTCCGACATGGCCCAAGCACCTTAATCTTAGCGCCCTAATATACGCCGTTATTCTTGGCTCCATATATAGACTGTACACTTCCTCATTGGTTCTGCTTCTCCAACCGTCCTCAGTATTTTTCCCTCCCATAATTCTTCTCAATATTTTCCTTTCCCATCACTCAAGAATTTCTTCTGTTGTCTTGTTTAACACCCATGTTTCACTAGCTTAGGTTACCGTTGGTCTTATTATTGATCTGTATATTCTAAACTTTGACCTCCTTGATAACAATTTTGATTTTAACAGTATATTCAGACTTCCGAATTTCTTATTCCCCTTGGTGATCCTAGCTTTTATCTCTTGACCTTCTTTCCCCTCCTGTCCTATTCGAACTCCCAAATACACAATGCTCTCCACTTCCTCAAAGCTATACTTCCCTCCTGCTTTGCTTATCATTTTCCACTTCTTGTCTTCACACCCTCTTCCTCCCATTACCATAAATTTTGTTTTTTCTCCATTCATTTCTAGACCACACTCCCTCGCCTCTCTCTCTAGCTTCCTCACTATTGTTTTCAGCTCCTTCTTGATTTTTGCTATTAACGCTAGATCATCCGCAAATGCAATGCATTGATGCTCATTGTTAAGAATCGTCCTTTCCCTCTTTAGTCCACTGTTTCTCATCACTCCCTCCATTACCAGATTAAAAATTACTGTCGACAGTGGATCCCCTTGTCTAAGTTCATTCGACACCTTAAAGGTCCCGGATTTCATTCCATTCCAGACCACTTCGCTTTTAGTCTCTTCTAGCGTCATGCTTGTCAGTCTGATCAACTTCTTGGGTATCCCCAACTGTAACATTATCTGGTACACTTTATCTCTTTTAATTCTGCCGTAGGCCTGTTTAAAATCTATGAAGAGGGCGTACAGCGTGATTTTGCTATCGTAGCATGACGTCTGGACTTCCTTCAGGGTAAAAATTTGATCCATAGTGGACCGATTTGTTCGGAATCCAGCTTGATACTCCCCTAATTCTTTTTCTGTGTGATTTGTTACTCTTTTTGCCAGTACTCTTGTAAACACCTTATAGCATGTATCCAGGAGTGCTACTCCTCTATATAATTTCCGCATAGCATTTTGTCACCTTTCTTATGCAGTGGATATATCCTTGCCTCTCCCCATTCCTTCGGCATCCTTTCTGTTTCCCACACTTGCTCTATTAACTTACAAAGTTGATCTTGTAGTCTTTCTCCATCTGCT
>JAWQRP010000986.1:0-21951 GCA_033557875.1 Quadriops clusia | reverse complement strand
TCTTTAAAATGCGATTTTTTCATAGTGGCGCAACCATCGATACACATTCACCATAGAAATCACACTCCTTAAAATGGGAAAATTACCGACGGACGTACGTTACAACGGCAATTATGTTTGTTGATTATAATAACAATGTTAATAGTCGGTACGTAATGGCCAGAAAGTTGCTACAATTAAAAGAGATTAAACAAAAAAAAATAGTAATGGAATAGGAAAACAAATTTTAAAAACCCAGTTTATAAATTTCGCCAGTTAATACGCATTAAAACACATACACTTCTCTCTGGAATGGACGTTGAAATGTCTCGCTGATGGACTGTAAAAACTGGACTTGTTTGTTTATCTCCAAACAATAGAGCCTACCAGCTTTTATTGCATTGAGTTATTGAAAAATATTTTTCCCCGCTAAAATTTAATATCGCGCACACAATACATAAAAATTGAAGCGAGTTCCGTGCATTTGTGTGTTTTTAGTTCTATAATTTAGTTCTCTTTATTACAGGTTACCGAATATTTCATTTTAATTTTATTTAGTTAAACAAATTTTATTCTGGATTCGAACTCGTTTTGCCTCCATTATAGAAATTAAAAATTTCGCGCACCCGAAACCATTTGGGCGTGCTGTTTATTCCCAGTTTTTCCAGTACATATAACATTTTTCAATTATTCACAGCTTAAAACTAGTTGTAGGGCTGAACACTATAGCAAAATAAGTATATTGAATTGATTTAACTAACATATAGACTCAAGTATATTATTGCCAAATATAATTTGTACCGTAAGTACACTAGTCGATTAAAGGAAAAATTTTAGCTTAATGATCGTCCGTTGTTGTTCAAAAAAGTACAACTTCCTATCTTAATTAATATGAATAAGAGTTTTCGATGTTTTTAGACATGATTAAAAAACCGTGTAATAAAAGGAATAAATAATAATAAACAATTCGTAAATACGAGCTGATATTCCAAGTGTAAAACAGATACGTATATAAGTGAATCTGACTGATTTTCCCAATTTATTAAGTTTCTATAATAACAGAAGAAATAAGTTTTGGCGCAAACGTTTTACATTAATAAATATAAAGAAATTGGAAAATATGATATACCTACAATCTCAACCCTCTTCAAATTGTAGAATTGAAATTATTGACTATAAACTTTAATTCTAACAAGGAGTTTTCGTGGGCTCTCCACTTTTACTCCGCAACCTTATGAAACAAAGAGATTTACTTTGTCCCCTATAATTGTATCCTGAGCCTTAAATTGGCGACAACAAAGGATACGCCGATTCGTCTTGCCTAATTTAATACAGAAATCCCGTCTGCAGATAAAGATTTCCGATTTTATTGTTGACTGGGATTGACGAGCGCTCGTTCGGGTCCGGCATTCCAGCAGTCATAAAATAAAATTAAAACATCCCAACGGTCCCGCGCGTAAGGTGCCCCCTCTATTTAGGTTTTATAACGACAAAGAATCACTTACAACTTGATCGTAATTTAAACAGGGTTTTATATCCAGTCACGACAGAGCCACCGCTATTAAAGTAGCGCGCGAGCACACTTTGAGCCAGAGCGTGGAGCTTTATGCCCCGGAATTTCGGAAAATCCCCGAAGCTTCCGCTTGTCCCGGATTAGATGAGACTCGCTTGATAGCGCGCCATCGTGCGGCCGCCAAGTCCCACTAGGTAACAGCAACATGTGTACCAGTCAACTCCTATTACATTGGCCTGCACCCAGCACACCAGCTTTCTCTACTCTCCCTCTCTCTCCATCTTTCGCCCTTTCTCCCTCTGCCCTGTATTAACTTCCAAAAGTTATTATCTCTTCTTCGAAGAAAGGTTTTCTTATATTCGGAGACTGCCACGGTAACACAAACTACACAGAGTTCTTTCTCTCTAACTAAATTAAACTGTTTTGGGAGTCCATTTATCAGGCATCCCCAGTAATAAGAATGCTTTACCTTCCCTTTGTGTTTGTAATATGCTGGCGACGAAACCCTCCTCTTTTTAATAACTTTTTCTAATTTTTGAAATTAGTCGTTACGAAGACGCCTGCCCGTCACTCCGAGTAAATTCATTACACTGTTTCCAAATATTAAAAGAGCTTTCATAAAAAAGAAGTTTTAAGAATGTCTCAAATTAATTTCATGGACTAAGGTGTCTTGCAAAGGCAGGTGCTTAAAAATTTTAATTTCTGCTTGGGATATTTCATATATTTCAAGAAGAGCTGACGGGATGTTTAGGTATTTTTATTGTTATGTTCTTTTTAATGACATAGATATGTAGAGAGTTTTTAATGTATTCCCACCACAGGCCAACACTTTTTTTAACATGAATTAAACTGTACATATACAGGGTGGACTAATTTTGTCTGAAAATTTTGGCCGAGCGCTAAGGCTATAATCGCTTGCAAAACAAGTTCTCCGTTGAAGACAAAATGTGCGGTTCCTCCTTTGCTGTCAAAACAACCATAAATAACTAATCTCTTAGGGAAGGGCGATTGTGCCGGCTATAGCCCGTCCTTTCATTGTTACGTTTTATCTTTACAGAAATGGAGCTAAACACATTTTCTGCTGAACCGGATATACGTATGTATACCGCAAAGAACTTCTTATGTTTTGAAAACACCCTGTCATAAATTATAGGTCTCGTGTCAACACTTGTCTTGAATTAGGATTTACTTACGTGATCGAATCACATTTCTTTATAAGCCTACTTACCTGTTTCTCGCATATATCACGTGTTTGTTTTAAATTGTTTCGTAAAAATGGCCGTTTCTTTGTCGCATCTTTGAAGTTCAAAGACCGCCGGGCCTTTTGCGTTACATTTCAATCCGAAAACCTAGTATAGTGACGGACATTTAATACATATATACACCGTGCGGCATCCCTTTAGGTATTATTCCTAAAGGTTTGCCGCAATTTTTTATAACATCTGTGCCTGTGGCTATATACCCCCTTAATCGTTCTTCCCTAACAGATTAGCTATTTATGGTTGTTTTGACAGCAAAGGAGGAACCGCACATTTTGTCTTCAACGAAGAACTTGTCTTGCAAGCGATTATAGCCTTAGCGCTCGGCCAAAATTTTCAGACAAATTTAGTCCACCCTGTATCATAGTGTTAAGCACATTGTGAATTGGTTTTTCCTTCCAAAGAAAATTATATTTTTGTAAAGATAATTAATAATGACTTTAGAAATGAAGAGGAACCGCCGCTCCCATTTAAATTTCATTGTGCGCTAATTGGATTTATAGAATAAATTAAGAGAAAACTTATGTAAAATACTAAAACACTTTGATTCAACTTTGAAATTGCTCTGGCAGACGCAGATTCGTGTAATCCCCTCGCGGAAATTCGGTTCAAACTGCGAAGATTTGCACAAAGCAGGCAAACACTATCTGGATTATATTGATCTGCGGTCCGACTTTCAGCGCGTCTAACTTGGTAATCGCGCCAGGCAGCAAAATATAAACACATCAGCAACTAAAGCATCAAGTTGCTGCTAAATCATGACCCAAAGGGGGTACGTGGTTGCACTCTAATCGAATGTTACTCCGGGCTACACTGTTGTAACTTGATATTCGGGACGCTTCTAGGTTACGAAAATAATAGGTATATCTTGCGCAGCTACATTGTTATTATTTAGTCGGACGAAAAATTCTCCAAAACAGTATACATACTTTTAATATAAGTAGCTACCTAATGAATTACAATTATGTGTTTTCTCTAAATAATGGTTGACGAACGTTGAAGTTTGAACATGTTTTGCTCGTAGCTACACAAACCAAGTAATGATCAAATGTAGAGAGAAACAAATGATACAATTTTGCAACAGAGATGTAAGCTATTTTTGGTTTCTAATTCTTTTCAACAATTCTACTTTAGAATAATAATACTGCTTTAAATTGGAATGATGTAAACCCTGCAATTTAGACTAGGGTTTCAGTGTTGACCATCGGTGGTGCGTTCAACCTCCAGCTACTCACGCTCTCCATTGTCCAAGTTGGTCCGCCGGTCAACTATTCAACCAAACTCAGCAAATCTCTTTAACGGCCAGAGAGGAAGCCCCTCTTCGACAAACATCGAGAACAGCTAATTAAGTCCAATCATGCCCGGTCCATCAGCTCCATTAGGCGCCCTTCGTGTTTGTGCACAAACTGAAATGCTAATTGAGTCACTGCGTCTCCCATGTCTACCTCGTCATATTCATCTGCAAGCACTATGCTGGTAAATTATCGCCAAACATTTCTTCGTTATTTAATAATCTTCAGATTTGGATTCGGTAGAACGATGCAGTTTTTAAGGGAAAGAAGTGACGTTCTATCGATTTCAACTCGCCTAGTTTTGTAACTAAACGGAAGAATAGTTATGTTCGTAATCATGTAGAAAATTGCAAATTTTGAACATACGATACAAAAAAATACAAAATATAAACGGAAGAAGTATGGAAGCCTCCAAATGAAGCCGTCTTTTCAACAAATAATTAAATATCAAAGTGTTTAATTAAAGTAGTTTTTTCATGAAACAAACGAAATTATCTCGTTATAAATGTAAGCAATTGGAACAGCTGCAGACTGTGTAAAATACAAAACAGTTAGTTGTGGACAATCACATTGATTTAGAGACGTTTAGAGAAGTGCAAATATATTATTAAAACTAAAGTCATTACATAAAAAATACATGAATGTAAAACAAAATCGTTTAAAAAAGTTCAATTCGATGTAAAAGTGAGGGATAGAACAGTTGAATCGGTTTTGAGTTCTGGTAACCACAAAAACTAATTAAATTTGAAACAAAATACTTTAGCAGAAAATTTAGTCCTTATGCAAAGGACAAATTTTTAAAACATGTCAAGAGAGTTATCAAGAAATGAAAATCTCTTTATTTGTTAAAACACATAAGGATGTTGCAATTTTTAAGATTGTCGATTTCTAAACTGTCGAGCAAGTTTTTCGTTTCATTTATTAAAATTTACTATTTAGATACGACTAATATATGTTTGAGCTTTTCAAGTACATTAAGAGTATTCAATTCAACATTAAATTTATTATCAAACATAAAATAAAGGAAACGATGAATTTTCTTGATCTAGTAAAACAAACTCCAACAATTTTCAATAAAGTATGTGCCAAAAGTCTAGACTCAAATATAATAAATTATTCCTCTTTATACCATTTTAAACATAAGCGAGCTGATTTTAACTCACTCATACACAGACTGAATGATATTCCGCTCAACTACTTTAATTACCACAATTAAATAAACATTATACCACAGATAGATATTAGATACATGAAAATGGATACAATTCATATTTCATTATTAGGTTCCTGTTGATATTACATCAGCTTATAGGATATATGAACAGGTATATTATATACAGTTTGGATTGCAGTTTATGTTGATTAATAAAAAATCGATAATCTCAACACTGAAATTAATAATGTTCACTTGGGTATTAAATGATTCTGTGTTTCAGTTTTTGTTGTCATACACATGTAATTCTGTATTGTACATCATAATGTATATAATATCATAATATATATATTTTTTGCTTTATTAATTTTGAAAACATTTTTCTATTAATTTATCAAAGTTATGTAAGTAACTATCTATCGATCTGGACATTTACTTTGTACGGTTTTACGCTATCCTTCTGTAGTAGAGATAGTATTTTAATTTTTATAGACCTAAATTTATGTGCATGTGTATATTGCACACAGGATAATTCGGTTGTAGGATTCAACACTTCTTTTAGCAGTAGACCTGAAGATTTATGTGAAATTAATAGCCTTGAATAAAATAATTAGCTGAGAAAAGTAAATACCTCTTTTTGAACCTTTCCATCTATTAAATTCACCGTTGTCTCAGAACGGACGCCCATTGACTTGTAAATTGTTTTTTTTTCTTAATAGTAATATTTTTTATTCCATTAAATACCAAACAACTTAGCATCACTGAACCAACTCAACATTTTATTGGATAATAGTGTATTTAATTAATTATACATACATATATATAATTCAACAATTAAATCGTTAAAATGAAATACTTTGAGTTAACATCGAAGTTGCCAGGCAGACACTAATTTCAGAAGCCAGCTCAATTTGACACCAACTTGACAAATTTTTGTTCTCTCTGACGTTCAGTGTACCAAAAATGAATTTCGAAGTCGATAAAATTCATGAAGATACATTTTACTTGAACATGCTTCTTGGGCTGCCGAAGGTGCTGGATAAAAGAAAGAAGTACGGCGTTAAAGGGCGGCACTTGACCAGGTATCCCCCAACGTTACCTGAAGAAATTTCGGCCTGGGAAAAGAAATTTGGCGTGCTGTTGCCGCCAGAACTTCGCAAATTCTACAGCTCCACAAACGGATTCCTATTCAAGTGGATCTTCAATTTTGGACACGATAGAGTGAATGTTATTGGGAAAATAGAGGTGAACCCGTTAGAGAAACTGCAGCAGATTTTTGGGTACGAAACTAATGGAAATCCTGGCATTACTTTGGAAAATGATAGGTATATCTTAAAACTAGGTTTGCAAAGCAAAGTCTTTGAGCTGTCCTCTGTAGATGAGCGAGGAAAGATAGTTTTAGTGTACATAAATGCTCGTTTCGCTCCCAGCATTTGGTTTATGGATTTCAAGAAGAACTTTTATTATTTGACTGATTGTTTCTCCAAGTATTTTCGAATGATGATTGCACATCTTGGAATTGCTTGTTGGCAAATGAGGTTCACGCCAGGTGGCCCACCACCTTGGACCGAAACCATGTGCCGACTTTTGGCCCCGAGTTTACTGCCTTTTAATCAAACTTCAGAAAGTTTATCCAGGACATTAAAGAACCAACATAGGGCAGGAGAAATAAAAATAAACAAATTGAACCCGAATGTGTTTACAGGAGATTATGTGCCACTAGAACCTCGACCGAAGCCAATGCCAGAACCGGAAAAGAAGCAAATTAGACACGAAAGTAAAAAAACTAAAAAGGATAAAATAAAACGAAAGAAGGATGCAATTAAAGCGACGCACAATAGAAAGAAACTATGAGAGACTGTGTTGGTTATGAATAAATGTCGAGTGTAACTTTTTGAAGAATAAATGTGATTTACGATGTCGTTTTCTAATAAAATTGTAAGAGAGTGCATATTTTTTCTTGCTCGCTTTTATTTTTATAATAATTGCAAGAGTAAAAATCCCAATAAAAGTATTTACCTATGTGTTATTTATACCTATATGCATCTGAAGTAAAATCCTCGTAAAGTAGAGCTAATGCGCTTTAGCTACTTCGGCTTAAATTTGCATTATTAACGGTCACCGGTGTCTAAGCCTTATTAGCTCTACTAAAAAATTAACACCTATAAGCGGTTTATGGTAAGACACAAGTGTAATTACAACTAACAACATTAATGTAATGGCTGCGAATTGAATGAAGGCCACGCATTATCCAGTAATAAGCTAAAGTTGTTCCATAATGTGGTAATGTGCAATTATTGTTCAGATTTCTGGTCAACAGCACCCCTCCCCTCGATACGTGTACGTATCAGCTGTAATTGAAAATGTATCATGTTTAGCTACAAGCACGTCACGTAGTTCGGTCCTACCTCGCCGTATTCGCCAGGACTTTACCCTTGGGGCATGTTACATCAATTAATAAAGTTTGCAAAGCCCGACCGATTATATATTTTAGGAGATACGGATTCCCTGCTGATTTACAGCTGCAAGTTGAACTTGTTATTTTTACCTCGCCTTCACGGGATTTATAATGAAATAAAACCTACGTTACCACACAGAGAAGGCGTACACGTTTATCAAATGATATATATTCAGTACAAAAGCAAAAAAGGCTGTAAATACTAAACATTTTTGTCCTCCACAGATGCAATATATAAAAACAACTGCGACTGTTACGGAAAATAAGCGGAAAAACATACGCCAAACTCCAATTACAAAGCACAAAGGAAATGTTTAGTAAGATAAAATTCTTAACGTTTTTGAAATAAAATGGGAATCCATTTCAACTGAACGATGTGCTCATCTCTCCAAAGTAGTTTTAAAGTTTATAATGGTGCGTCATCAATACGGAGGTATCCGTGGAAATTGTCGTGCCAGGTTAACTCGCAAGATGAAAAGTTTTCCCGGAGACAAATTACGTTTACGTAATAATGCTAAGTAGACAGAGGAAAGGAATTGTACTGATATAGGAAAATATTTAGACTCGATCATCCGTTATAAATGGGCGTAAGTGCAAATAAAACTTTGCCAACTCTTGTTTGCTCCAATAAAACTGTACAAGTAATCTGCGATTAATGCAAAACGAAAACAATGCATCCAGACTTGAACTCCATGCCATCGCCATGAAACTTACTTCGATAAATTACATGTTGCAAACTTTAAATAGGTTTAATATTACAGGAATAGACTAATCCGGTGTTGGTTTTGTCAGAGTTATAATGTGTTGGAGAAAGTATCTGAGTAACTTGCACTGTTTTAATCCAACAAATTGGTATTGCATATCTTGGGAAAACTTGTTATTCTCAGCTTTCCAATTAGTTCCAAGTACGACTGTGTTTACGGAAACATTGATTGTTTGTCAGAACGTTTCAATGATTGCTTAAATCGATTACAACTTCACATCGTTTTTAGAAATTTCGCGCTTCCAAAACTATTGAGCAACAAAACAGAAATTTGAATAAAAATGGAAGAGCTTAATGACTCCTAGAAAGGTCTCTGATAGAAACGTATAGATAAACGAATATCTAAACCGACCATGTGTGTGAACTCGTTCGATTGTGTCACTCTATTTATCATCAAAACAATGCAGTTCGCGCTTCGGCAAAATGTGAAAAATTCCAAAAGGCATTACGTTCTGCGACCGTCGACTTCCATTCCGCATCGGGTTTTCAATAAGCGTTTGTATTTACTGAAAAGATATAGGCCAATTTGACCTTTATTTTCAATCACAATAACAGGACTCTATAAACCTATTGCACTTCCCATAAAAAATTAAACGTCCGTCCGTTGAAATATGAAAATATTAATTGAAAAATCTCGTTGGCTTAAAACATGCGCGCGACTCATTTAAATAAGCGGTTAATTTTAGAGTCTTGAATGGAATGAATTAGCATATTAGTTAGTATGAAAATTTTCAAGTATAATTATCGCATGTGAATTTACTTTTTCCTGAACTATCGCTCCGAAACCTGAGTAATTTTCCCAGTAAATAATTCAATCAGCCTTTGCATCCTTAATTCGAATCAGACCGGCGGGCCTGAGGAAATCTATTTCAATTTATTAACACAGAGTGAAAGAAATCCGCCATTGATTAAATATGCAAATTGTGCCTGTTTACAATTCCGGGGCATTTGTAGAACGCTTCGAAAAGAAGAGGAAAGCGAATAACTAGGTTGTTATCCGAGTGTTGGGATCATGTCAGTGTGAACGACGATGCGATTTTATTAGCTTGTCGATACAAAGGGGTATTGAAGGGATCTCTTGCTTGATGCACAACATCGTATATTAAAATGTTTCCAGGCGGATGTGCGCCCCCGATTTTGTAAGCGGGAGAAAGGGGTAAAGCGTTTTATTGCACCCTTTCACATCACTTACAATGTTTGATTTGAATAAAAATTTTTAAAATGCAACAGCATTTTTAATATCGAGATGCTACGAAGCTGCACTGCACCATTTTCTTTGTTATAGTTTATTTGGAATTCAGTTGACAAGTTTTAAATAAATTTACTTTGCTTTAGAAACTCGGTTATTTTGCACAAAGGATGGTCGGGATACATGTCGTTGCATCTTTTGCATTTTAATTAAGCAGTAAGACTATATATTTAACTCAAGATATTTTTATCACGGATTTATTTTTTATGTGCTACATTTCACAGAAGGCAAACGTAGGAATCCTCACGTAATCCTCAGTGTGTATTTTTTCTGGTAACAAGAAAGAAAGTTATAAAAGTAATTTCAGAGACTGGAACATTTAAGGCGTCTGAGACGTTCTTGTGTTAATAGAAGGTCATTTCTGGAAAAACTATAAAAGACATTCCCCAAAGTCCATCAAACGGAAAATGGCACTCTTCTGCAGCAAGGGCCGCCTTCCCCTTCTGCTTAAATCAGCTGAATGGAAGTTTATTCCAGAAAAACAATTACTCACTGTTAAGGGAATTTAAATGTTATTAAACGGAAGGCATGTATTGCAGTAAAGCCACTTGTTCCAATAAAGGTCTGGGATGTGGCGCTGTCGTTTCAAGCTAGAGGGAAATGTGAATCCGATATCGGAAAACAATTTTTCTCGGCGTGGCTTTCCTCTTTCGCGTCGATGTTCCAGTAAAATCGCAGGGTTTGTCTACGATTGTGGCCCGCTATAAGGCGGAATGCGCATAGGACAATGTGCAAGCCGAATTGCACTGCTTAACAATGAAAGGAGGGTCCTTGTTGCGTACTTTGCCAAGGATGGCGCTCTTAGAATTAAATTTTAAACGTATCTTTTATTTACCTTAGCTAATCGGATATCAGCAATCAAGGAAACTTACTTGAATTCCTTCCTTTTAGAACCTTAATCATTTATTTAGGGTAAATCGTTTTCGTCTTCTACGTTTGTGGACTTTAGTTAATAGTATTAATTAACAATTAAATGAAGGGCAACGAAGGGATAAATTAAACAATTAATTAGAATAAGTATTATATGTATAGTATATACTGCTAGTAGAGTGACAAGTTTTAATACTTTTGCCAGAAACATTGATATAACTAGACAAACTTAACAATAATGGTTTGACTATTACGTTAATACTCTAAGTTGATATAATTTTAAATATAATACATAAAAATTAATTAAATGATAAACAGCACATTGCGACTTTAAAACAAAGTTTTAATGTATATTTGTTTCTATTTTAACGTTTCACACGTGTTTATGTGTATTTTGAGGAGACTTCCTTTTTATTTTGCAAATTAACATACATTAAATATAAATCTGCAAATAATACATTTATCAAAGATTATACATTGCAACAATACTTATAATTGATACATATCAAGTTTCAAACCAATAAGAAATTTTGCTATAGAGCTAAGCATACAATTGCGAAACATTGAAATAAAGTTACACTTTATTTAAGCTTCGTGTTTTTAAATACATAATGAATTGAAACCCAAGATTACAAAAATATTATTGCATAATTAATTTAATGTTTTAAGTCCTTCATTTGAATATCTATTATTATTACCAACTAAATTTATATTTCATTATAAAGTTACAAACGTTTGAAAGAAATGTCTTTGCATTTCCTGAAACGCTTAAATCTTGTGTATGTGTCATATATTTCCTGCAAGTAAACTACATTCTATTAAAACTGTTACATTATTCTAATGAATCTTACTATTTATTTTAACGTAAATTGTAAATTTAATCATAAATATAACTGTTTTTATAATTTTGGACTTCAATAATTATTTATATTATAGTCTTGAGTATACTATAGTCCTTTATTTAATTATGAAATTTATTGTTTCTTCGGTTACACCGTGATAAGTGTAAGAAACAATAAATTTCATCTAATATATAAAATCCCTATTCTGTCTGTCTGTGGATCGGGGGATCTGTGGTTCTGTGGATCTGTGGAACTGTCTGACCGTCCGTAACGAAAACTACACTGATAAAAATGAACAAATTGATTTATCAAATATCAATTTGTTTCCAGTTCGTATATACAAGACAAATAATGAATTTTATGGACATATAATAATGTAAGGTATCCTATCTTATTTATTGGTGAAGCTCTTAAAGCACATTCGTAACTTTAAACGATAAAAAATGTTTCAACAACTAATAGTTTGTGATGTCAAGCAATCATTTTTGTCTACGACTAATCGGTAATATAGACATTACTTGGTTGTATATAGATAAGTAATACAGTACTGTGCGACACAGCATGCTGTAAAGTCTTTACCGCACAGTTTTCGACCAATCAAATCGCACAAATTCCATTACTCGATAGTGTGGGGTAAAGTTCTCGACCAATCAAATCGCACAAATTCCATTACGCGACAGTTTTCGACCAATTAAATTGCAAGACAGTCTATTACGTCAGCAAAATTTAGCCAGCGCACTCGACACGACCAGTCAACATAAAACATGACGTTTAGCACGCTGTCAAATGAGTGACAGATCGTGTCACGAAACCTTCTTTCCGAGTTCTCCGCCTGCATTTTGAGAGTGATTTTTGAGTGTTAGT
The DNA here is from genome assembly GCA_033557875.1 of Quadriops clusia. Lineage (NCBI taxonomy): Eukaryota > Metazoa > Arthropoda > Insecta > Coleoptera > Hydrophilidae > Quadriops > Quadriops clusia. The sequence goes on along the minus strand of JAWQRP010000986.1, from coordinate 9,709 downwards.
CGAAGACAAAGCATATTACTTTAACTCGCTTGTAAATAGCTATTACTAGCTCGTAGTATTGCGACACTCGGCTAACGCCTCGTGTCGCAGAAACTACTCGCTATTAATAGCTATCATTACACGCTTGTTCAGTAATATACTATTTTTAATGATCGTCGAGATATTGACAATTAAAAAAATATTTTAATAATTGCACAATCTTCACATACCCCAAGAAAAAAAACCTAAAACCTTAAACATAGACTAGAATTAATAACTTTTAAACACTGAACACAATTAATAAATTATAATTATTAATATTTAATGCCATTCACATAAAGCCAGGATTAAAAGAATTACAAATAATTAAGGGTTTTCACAAAAATTATGAACTCACCTGCAAGCATTGGCTCATATCTGGCTTCTAAAGACATTTCGTCATCATCATTCAAACTATTCTGTGGATCTTCATCATTATCTACCTGTAATTCACCATCTGTTTCAGTGCCATCCGTTTCTGTGTCTACGTCAATTTCCAATCCTTGCCAGTGAGCAATTTCCTGATTCAACCTTTCTTCTTCTTCAGTAAGTTGTTTCGCCTTCTTTCTGTGCTCTTCCTCACTTTCAATGTCCTCTTGAGTATCTTTCAACTTAGTTTCATCATCAGTTTCCGAGTCAATATCAGAAATCTTATGCCTCATTGTTCCCAACCGTTCCGTGGACTTTTTTGTGCTGAGATTGGTCTTATTCTTTTCTTGTACAATATTGCTTATTTGCTCTTTGTTGCTTATGCTAATTCTGCTTAAAGTTGTATGAGATCGTCTGAAGAACAATTTATTATTAACATTAACAGTTGTTCCTTTATTCTGGCTACTCGAGTCAGATGTTTTGGAGGTTTCACTGTTTTTCTCATTTTTGTGAATCGAAATACTTTTGTCACTTTTCGATGAAGACACATTTCTTTCATTTTTGTTATTTGAGGAACTGTTTGGATTTGGCTTAGCTTGAGTGTTTCCTTGAATTTTATTATTGTCAGTTGGTTCAGGTAGCAAAGCCAAAGCTGGTAAACTAGCTGTGGCACTGACTTGATGGAATCGAGTTGCCCATAATGCTGTATCTGATTTCCGACCTTTTCCGCTATTATTTTTAAATCTTGAGCGACATTTCACCGTGAGCCACCCGTCAGAATGCAAAGAGTCTTTTTTAACAGATTCGTTGTTGAGTGTCTCAACTGAGCTTGCAATACTATTACTTGAATTCGTTACGTTGATGTTATCCCTAGATTTACTGTGATTAACTAAAGTTTCCACAGAACTGCTATATCCTGCATTTTTATTTAACTTTGAATTAGAATTTGTTAATTTCGGTTTCATATTCGAACTTGCTTGGACTTTTATAGTTTTGTTTGAGTTTCTCGGGGCTGATTTAATTCGTTCTTCCTTCACACTGAGCTTAAAATTAGGCCGATTTTGAGATGGAAAAGTGCTAGGTTTCATGTCGCCAACGGTTTTACTTCTGGCTAATGGATTTCTTGGGGTGTTGGCTGTTGAAGGCCGGGCTGGAATAGTAAATGGTTTTAATGGTTTCTGAACTGTTTTAGCCAATGTGGATGCTGTCGGCTTGACTATATCAGCCTTTGGTTTCGTAATAGATACAACTTTTGCAGAAGCACTTCTAGTTAAAGCAGTAGAATACGCAGGTTTGGTTGAGACTGCAATTTTCACAGGTCTCGTTGGTTCTGGTTTGGTGCCCCTATTGGCAGACAAAACTTTCTTTTCAGTTTCATCTGTTTGACATTCTTGGTTCACTTTTACTTTAGGTTCCTTTTTAATGGGAAGTCGGGGAAAGTCATCATCTGTATTCGTACTTTTCTCAGCACTTTCTACGCCTACTTTTCTTATGGATTCATAAGTTTTTTGGTCTTCACTTGGTGAATCGATGACTATTGTAGATTTCTCTTTGTAAAGTAATTGCACTTCGTTTTCTTTTATTTCAATTTGTTCTGAAGAAGTTATAGCAAGGTTAATGTGAGAATCTGATTTTGGAATTTCTTTCGAGAAATCGTTTACAATGCTATCACAAGTTTCAATACATTTGTCAATACCAACAGAGCTGACAGTAATATGTTCCGTATTAGTATTATTTTTTTCAATCGTTTTAACTTCACTGGAATTCATGTCTTCTGCATTACTCTTAATTATATTTTCACTGTTTGTTGTAGCATCTATAATTTTAGGTTCATCAGCCCTACTAGTAAAAGGAAATTGTTCTTTCAAAGCAATTTCGTGAGATACTTTCTCAAATTCATTTTTTTCCTCCAGAATTTTTTCTTCTGTTGGAGGTAGAGGACTAGTAGGAGCAGAACTGCCCCTCTTTGGACCTAATATTCTGGGGCTCACTTTTCCTGATAAACTGGGGCTGCTCCGCCCTGAGCCAACATTCGGACTCGACTTTCCCGATCTACTGTTGCTTTTTGTCAGATTTGTTTTCGATATTTCCCAAGCTAGAGAGGTCGGCCGTTGGGGGGCCGGGGTGTTTTCGTAGTCCCATTTAAGCCTGAACCATTCGGCTAGGGCATTGAAGTCTCTAAGATAGTTCTCTAAGACCAACAGGACTTCTTGGCATTCGGTTAAGCTTTCATGTGTTTCAACTGTGTTGTAAATTTCGGCAATCTAAAAATAAAAGAAACATTATAGAAACACATAACGGAGTTTAAGAAGATCCAGATTAAGGTATTGAATTGGTTAAAATAATAAATTGGTATTACTATTAATAAACACACATGCATGATTATCTGTTTTCATCTATTTACACAATCTTAATGCATTCTGTGGGTAACGTTCCCTTTCTTGGTTTTTTTTTGTGAATTTGCTATTTTAATTGAAAATTGAGCAGTTTTTTGGTATTTATATGGTGGTAAGTTACATTTAAACAACTATTAATCAAATGTTAACCGCAGGCAGTGCAACATCTTATCTGTGTTACGATATTTAACTCTTAGTGTTAGAATGAATAATTTTAATGTGATGGAAGGGCTTATGAATAAAACATAAATTTTACCAAATAACTTCTCTTCAAAATCATATATGAAGGCATAGACTCCTGCGTAACTAATACTATACAGCAAAACCGGTGCTTCTTATCTATTTATTATATCAGTACTTGTGATGTCTTCCTTTACTTATTTCCTCTTAATTCTGACTTGGAGCTCAAATTTTCTTTTTTACTATTGAAATTATTCAAAGCAATTATAAAACGAAGGGTATCAATTTAGGGTAGGCAAAACTAGTCTGTTAAAGGTAATTTAGGCAAACAACAATTTAAACACTAAATGCTTATGTATTTAACCCTTCGGGACACGCACTCCGAAATGTTACACGAGCACACGCGCTATATGGTGGAATCGACCGCACTAGACTAGAGTACCTGCCAGGTACACAAAGTACCACAAAATGAAAAGGTAACGGCACCACATTCCCTTTTTATAGTTTCCCAACACATATCTGCGAGTTAGAGGCATTTAAGAGAGAAATAAACGTGTTGAAAGTAAAAATAAAAAAGTGCAGTCTTTTCCACCAATTGGCGTGTGCTGAAGGGTTAAACAAATACGAGTTAGCCCAAATACTTGTTAACAAAACGGAATTATGCAAGACTATGCAGGTGATACTTAAGTGCACTTTCAAAGTACTATTAAACATTAATAAGTAATCCTTACAGAACGTTGCAAATTCCCAAAAAGTAAGGCCCAATATCTCGCCCTTAGTTCAGATCGTTTGTCTCGTCCCGTGGAAGCAGATCGAACCCGAGCTCCAGAACGTTGTACGATGTTTGATTGTTTTAGGGACCTGCGGGATTCACTTATTCTGGGTGGGCAGGGTGGTTTCCTCGCTACTTTGCCTGAAATGTAACCTTGTAACGATAAATACAGACATGAGGTCATTGTTTACCATCAGAAAAATTGTCATCAATTGCAGATATGTGAAAAGCAAGCAAATTTCTCGCTTCCCTGCCTTCCTCTTGCACTAGCAGCCGCACTTGCTCCATTTCAACTTGCTATTTGATGAAAAATTCATTTAAAACTGCTCAAAGTGTTTGTATCGACGTACGTTTTTGAAATTATTGACAGATGACAAGTAATACACGTTTTCATTAGTGCACCTGACTAATCAGCTGTTGGGGAAATATGCAATTCCACTAGGTTAGGTTCGATACAAAAACGAGAAGAGGCAATGGAGGAAATTTTATAAGCGCAATTATTGTTCAAAACCATAGATAATTTTTAATTGCTTTCGTTTAGTGTGAATGATGTTCTTTTATTGTATCGTTGATTATATCCTAAGTGCTACAGTAGAAATACATTCCACCAATTTCTTTCGCGCAAATTAGGCAACCAAAACTACGAATAAATTAACTCATTAAAATTAAGACTAGGATAACGTAATGATAGTTCTAACGTATTGCACAGAGATGGCTCCCGTATCGCAAATAGCTAATTGGTATTTCCCATATACCTATCGTGAATTTACGACAAGATCTAATCCGTAGCATTTTGGTAATATGTATATCAAAGTATCTAACTTATAAAGAAATAGATATTTTTAAAATAAAAAAAAAATGTTTTCAAATTAAAAAGTAGGTTTTTGATTAAAATTAAAAACTTTTATATTTAAATTAAATACAATATCATATATTTAAATGAAAATACATTTGAAAATATCAAATGCAACTTTTTCTTAATATTAAAGGATGTACTTTTAAATTGAAAATAAAAGCCTTTTAAAGCAAAAGTAATGTGTTCAAATACAAAATACAAATTTTTAACAACGTTTTAAACGAAGTTTGAACTTTCCGCACACAGAGGACACCACGTGGCGCTAGATTCGCGTAGCTTGTCGGTTTCATTTGATAACACACTTGACAGGGAATATTAAGGAAATGTCGACTATCGAACAAATCTTCTCTCATTGGCAAATCTCCTTGTCACCAGAATCTCAACAATGTACTAGGTTCTCCTATGATGGGAGAGGAACTATGTCTATCTTCGTTTATGTTTAATTGAGATTAATTAAATCTGGGATTTTTAAACTAAAAACTAGTCTTTTAATTTATTAAAAATGTGATTTTTATTTTAAATACGATATTATTTAAAACAAAATATGACGATATTTGTATTAAATATTTAATATTGTTGAATTGAAAATCTATGTTTTTAGATTTAATAACATTCGACTTTTGCATTAAATGTGAAATTTTGAATTTAAATTAACATGATTAAAAACAACGGTATTTAATTTAAATGAGTTGATACATTTGAATCAAATACATTTTATTCATTCCAAAAACATAAATCATAGACTGGTTATTAAATGCAAAACTTTTAAAATTACCTGAAATTTTTTTTATTTTAAAGTTAAATTTCTTTGTGTGTAGGTTCAAAAGGAACATATTGCCCTTTTGTACGATTTCCAAGCACTGGTACATTACTACCAACATTATTGATTCTGTTCCATTGCATACCCTCACTTTTCGAAAATTTGCCAGGTTGCCTCTAAACCTCCAAAATGCTGGACTAACCAACTGTTATTGTATAATTTACACGTTTGGTCCCTATTTAGGCCCCAGTAGGGCTCTAAGACGTCTAACTCGTTTCTTCCAAAAATGGGAAAATTACGTATGTCTGTACAACGGTAATTATTTTTCATTTTTACGGTAATTATGTTTGTCGATTCCGATATTTGTAAGACTAGGCGCTCGTAATCCCACATTTACACACAGATTGTCACAACAGCAGCATTGAAAGTTAATGATATTTTGCAAGTTGCGCGAATGTAAGGAAGACATAAACGCCCCATAAAAGTGCCCCTCTAAGACAGAGCAGTGAGAGCAAGCCTCGTAAGCATTTTGCGACGTACTTTCCGTGTACGAAGGCGGCACTAACGGCCACCGACCGAATCCGCAGACCTGTTCGGTTCATGTCGAAAGGCCAGAGCTCCAGATCCCTCAATCTCTTCATTTTCGATTTTATCCTCGCCGCCGCAAAAGGTAATTAAGCCGCCGACGGCATATATTATTTAAATGAACTGGATATGATAGCTATTCACCATGCTGATGCGTCTGTGTCTGCTTAATGGCTTCAACCAGAGCCAGCGGCCCGAAGTGTGTGGCAAATGGTTAATTGGGCGTCACAAACGCGTGTCCCGCTTATCTAATAATTGGCTATTAATGATACGTTTGATGTAATCTGCTTAAGTGTTTGTTGACTTGTTGGGCATTAGCATTCAGGGGATAAAGCTGCTGAAGAAGTCGCCGCAATGCAAAACCTGACAAAACACTTTCATTGATGACCCCTGACTTTTATTGTAGATAATAATATTGATAAAAACAATTCAATGGTTGAGAACTTCTGGATTATGTTATGGTGAAACTGAAGCCTTTATTTTGGCTATATAAGATCAAGTTATTAATACAAGAGCATTTAAAAGATATGGTCTAGTACAGTCCTGTTCTAGTATGAAAAGAAATTCCGTATTTTAAATATAAACCAGAAACTTATTTATCTAAAAATGAAATATAAATAAGGATCTTAGTACAATGGTACATAATAGTTGTGAAATGGTTTCTTGGCCTGTCTCTTTTGAATAATTAGTGGTTATTTTCTTGGGATTTAGTCCTGGTTTTTAGGGGTGAAGTAAAACTATATTTCCCTTATAATGAGTTTGTATTTTACCTGACGCGTTTCGTGGTCCCTGACCACTTCTTCAGAGGTGTATTCAAACATTAAAACAATATATCTGCGAAACCAGACAATAATATAGAAACCAATAGGTGTTTTATAATCAATACTTTTAATAGTTACAACAATAAAATTCAGTTTACTTCTGAAATAGAAGAAAACAAACAGATTAATTTTCTATACATGACCATCATAAAAAATAACAACGGATCAATCAAATATCATACAAAAACAATGTAGTAAAAGCTCTTATCGATCGTGCAATAAAATTAACATCACCATCATTTCAACCAGAAACCACAAATAAAATATTTCAAACGTTAATAAATAATAGCTATCCGGAATATTTCATCAAAAAAATTTTTCAACAAAGAACGAGAGCCATACAGAATCAAAAACACCAACAAAGAATTAACAAACCAATAGACCCAGCTCCTAGATATGTTGCGATACCCTATATCAAACATTTATTAGAAAAAAATTTAAATATCCTAAAACCACACAAACTTATACTAAGTCGTCAAAACAGAAATCCCAATAAGTTAAAACTTTTCAGTAAACTAAAAGCCCCCACTCCACCAAACCAAAAATCACACATCATTTACAAAACCAAGTGCCTAGACTGCAATGGAACCTATATTGGACAAACACAACGTCATCTTTGCGACAGAATCAAAGAACATAAAAGGAGTATTGAAACGCAACACTACGGAAACACAGCCTTAAAAAAACATGCTATAGAACAACAACACACTTTTGATTACGATAACCCAAGAATATTAGGACAAGAAAGAAAACAACAATCAAGGGAAATACTCGAAATGATCCACATAAAAAAAACACGAAGACACTATTGTAAATGATCGCAAAGATATCGAAGGACTGAGTTACATATTCAATTCACTTATAACACACAAACAAAGAACATAAAAGATAATAGAAAATCAAATAGTTGACTTTTATATTTTGCCGCCAGTATAAAATTTCCCAGAAACCAACAAAATAATAATATCAACGCCTACTTCCTTCACTTTTATACGTTAAACACCAAATTGTCGACCGATCTACCTTAGAGAGTACAATTAATTTTAACTAAACCATCCCGTAATAAAACAATAAAATGTAGTTCGCCAAGATAAATTAAATAACCTAGTTTTAGAATGTAATTTGTAGTTTATATGAATTGTTGTGATTTTTTTAAGAAATATAAGTATAACCTAAAAGACACATGTCGCATGATCTATAAAACACATATTGGTTTTTATATTATTGTCTGGTTGTCGAAACGCGTCAGATAAAACACAAACACATAATAAGGGAAACATAGTTTTACTTCACCCCTAAAAACCAGGACTAAATTCCAAGAAAACATCCACTAATTGAACATAATAATGTAATTACAATTCTTACCTGATGGTTGGATTATTATAGCACAGGGCGAGCGATTTCGTCATTAATCTCGACATCCTCAGGCCTATATTATTATTATTTAAATTAAGATAAATTGTATAAACACAGAAACATTACTTATGTGGCATTGCTGTGTTATGTTTAAACCTGTACATGCGCAAATTAAGTAAATAAAGTTTTAATATTGATACGAAGATAATTGGTGCCTGAGGATGTCGAGATTAACGGCGAAACCGGTCGCCTTCTGGCTTGAAAATAAACAGTCAAGAATATTGTACCTACTTATGCTATTCATTCGACCACACATCTTGTCCCAGAATTTAAAAATTAAATAGACTACCACTTGTGGTTCTAAAATTCGCATTCACTACAAATACAAGTAGGTATGTTCATTAATTGCGTTTTTTTTTATTAATTCATCAATAAATTCTATTCGCAACGATTTTAATTACACAAGTGTATACCGCTTTGCATACCGTGCTCAAAGCGCTATATCACATTGAAACATAAATAATTAATTCTTCATGCAAAATCTGGTCGACATTGTTGAATCCATCGAAATAAAAAATTACAAAACGCAACGATCTACCAAGCTAAATTACGTCCTCATTGTTTGGAAATGTGCGAAATAAAGCGCGTTATCTCTCCACAGCGCACTAAAACAATAAAAGGGGTATTATAGCGTAATTAAATATTTTAATGCGATATCTTATCGTCCGCTTAGGCGTGTTAATTTTTTAATTTCCTCCTCCCGGCTCCTTCCAAGTCCCCGCGAAGCGAGCCAAGATTTTTGGGGCCCCGCTTATTTGTACAAAAATCGAGTCATAAAGGTGCGTCCATCTCCTTTTTTTGCTCGCTCCTCTCGTCTCCGCACGGGGTACGTGCGTAGGTCTTTGAACCCAAAAATCGTGGCCTACACACGTACGAAAATAACCGCGAAGAATATGATCCCTAAGCTGGGGATTTATTGCTCAGATAATTATCGCGAATGTGCAGAATAACATTGGTTCTTTGCATCTGTTAATCCTTTTCGAACTTTTGGGCTGAAGTTTGGTTGTTCGAGAAATGCTTCGTAAAATTTAGTAAAATAAAACTAAAAGTGTTAACAGACATATAATAATAGACAATTTTTCTATAATTCATACTTAAAATTTTGTTTTTATAGTAATGAAATTGAATTGAAATTAATTAAAATGCAAAAAATTAAGGTGAATTTTAAATAACAATGTAGACACAACAAGTTGTTTATACAGGGTGGCTCACGCAGGACGTTCACCTTGAATAACTTTGTTATTAATAAAGTTAGGACAATAAAAATTTCAAGGATTTACTCAGTGCAGAAAGTGCTCCAAAAAATCCCAGTAAAATTTTAGTCTAACTCTTCTACTTTTCGCGCATGTGCACATCCAATTGTAAAATTCATAATAATGAAACTTTTTTTTCTAATATTATTTTTTCCACTGCTCATTCTGCGTACATCGGTGTAAAGATTGTTGCAAAATATTGACGCATGCGCAAGCAGTGATTATTTATTATACGGGATTTTGGAACAACTATATCGCGTTTATTTAATCACTTTTAACAGTG
>JAWQRP010000985.1:0-21961 GCA_033557875.1 Quadriops clusia | reverse complement strand
TCTAGGTCTGGAAAGATCTACCACTAAAGAGACAGAAAGGTTTAGAAAATAACTGTTTCATATAAATAATCTAAAAAATCTAGGTCTGGAAAGATCTACGACTAAAGAGACAGAAAGGTTTAGAAAATAACTGTTTCATATAAATAATCTAAAAAATCTAGGTCTGGAAAGATCTACGACTAAAGAGACAGAAAGGTTTAAGAAATAACTGTTTCATATAAATAATCTAAAAAATCTAGGTCTGGAAAGATCTACCACTAAAGAGACAGAAAGGTTTAGAAAATAACTGTTTCATATAAATAATCTAAAAAATCTAGGTCTGGAAAGATCTACGACTAAAGAGACAGAAAGGTTTAGAAAACAACTGTTTTATATCAATAATCTAAAAAATCTAGGTCTAGAAAGACAGTTAATACTTACTCGGAAAAAAATACTTTATTGTTTTGACAGAATTTTTATTCTGTAACTGGTTTCGTTATGATTTTATGACATTATAGGAGATATGTAGATATATAATTATTAAGTAGAAAACATTTAAAAAATAATTATCAAGAACTGTATTTATATGGTTTTAATTTGTTAAAAAACATTTAGGTTAGACCAATTTGAAAACTATCTAGATAGAAAAATAGGAATACAAAAAACGAATAATTCTTTTTCCTTAAACCGATTACGGAGACACCACTCGCTTCTCCCAACATTTCTTCACAAATCTCCTCTTTTCATCGAAGCACAAATTTATTACAAAGAAAGTTTACTTCCACAAAAGGGTTTTGTGCAGCTCCCAGTGTTTAAAGCATTGCGACAATTACTTCCAGGAATCTCCAGTTTAAAAGCAAAGGCAAAAAGTTAATAGGTTCCGGTATCGTTGCGATTCGGAAGACGTGCCAGAGTTATTTTCCCGCTTAAAGTGTTTCTTAGTACTTAGTTATTATTGCAACCTGCGATCGGAATAGCTTCTTACTCTTGCTCGGGTTTAATTACTTCGTCTTCATTTATTTCCGCCGAAGAAGTTTTTGATTATGCTCAAAGTGAAGCCTGGGCACTATTTATTGCTTTGCCACAAAAAGTTTTCCAAAATAAGTAATTTGTTTTTACAGGAATTAAATATTAATTTAAACTTAATGCTAACATAGGAGAAACTATTGAGAAAGGTATATTTAATGAATATACTCACGTTCTGATAGGTCAGAATCCCAACAATCGAAGGAGAGATGAATCCAGGCATCACTGTTATCATCCCGGAGAGGCCTAATTGCACACCTGCAACACAAACGGGACATTAAACTACAATTAGCAATTTCCTCTCCTATTAAATTATTCCCCAAGGATGTTAATGCATACTGTCGCTCAGATGTATATTCCCCTAGACATAAACTATTAAAGCTTCCAGAGCTAGAACTCGCCAACTTTAAGAAAACCACAACTGCTGACGAGTTATAACTAGTTCTAACCTGCTTAGTTGCCCCGTATTCACAGGAAATAACTTGATACAACATGCAAGAAATATGCATCAAATTGTGTACTACTTGTTTTAGTCAGATTTATTTTATTCAGATTTGTGCATCCAACAGAATCGACATTAATTCTGCGTGTCAAATGCAGATAGATAGGCGGCATTTGTGCCAGAATTTAGACCCTAACACGCAGAATTATGGTAATAAACAGAAAATTTGAATAATGTATCAAGAGACGAGCCCGCAGGATGTTTCATTTAAGGCTATATCCTTATAAGGCAGAGGCTCAAGAGGAGATTCGAAGTCTTAGAGAAATAATTCAGAGATAAGTGAGGGAATATCGTGCCATGAATCTCTTATCAGATACGATGGTGACGTGGCCGAAATTTGAATATATATGGTTCGAAAAGTGAGCAGAGACTGATGAGGTTCCTGATGTTTCGACGTGTTTATTCGGAGACGTGTGTTTGTAAATATTTCGGATTGAGTTGAAAGGGAAAGCTTCTTGTGTTTATTCGAGAGAAATATTACCTCTGGTTCGTTGGAATGCGAGGAATAAGATATATGGAGGATCAGGTGGTGGAATACAAAGCAAAGTTTAAAGGAACATCAGGAAGAAAATATTCTTGCAAGGGTTGGGATCAGATAGTGACAAAGACAAAGTCCTGATACCGCAGGCATCCTTAAATCGATATTATCAGGACTTAACCCCTGAACATTTGGTCCTTCGAGTCGGATGATTCAACGGTGTGAAGACTCACACTACAACTAGAAATTGGTCTGGTGACAATATTGAGAGGTACTTCGTATCATACTTTCATATCTCATATCATTGGATCATTCTAGTTAATATATTTGTAATCACATACAAGATAATAGTAGGGGACTCATTGATATGTCACAAGTCAAAATATTAAATGAAAAGCGAAAAGGTTGCTTTTCGGGAATAAATCGACAATTCAGCACTCTTGTGCGTGTTAACGTAGACATTTCTAGATAAGATAAATTCCCAAATCGTTAGGAAACAAACCTTAAATTCCTCATCTCGTATTCGAGCTGTAAATGACGGGTTTCCTTTCTGAATTGATTGGGAATTTCTTCTTGTTCTCTTATAGAATCCGGGATGATGCGTGTCGAGAATACGACAATCGGAAATTACGAAACTAAGGGAAAACATCTCGGATTTTATTTTTGATTTTATCTTGTAGTTCTATTTATAAATTTCTTTGTTAAATTTCTTTGTTAAATTTCTTTTGTTAAATTTCTTTGTTAAATTTCTTTTGTTAAATTTCTTTGTTAAATTTCTTTTGTTAAATTTCTTTGTTAAATTTCTTTGTTAAATTTCTTTATTGAATTTCTTTATTAAATTTATTTATAAATACTTATCAATGAATTCTTGTTTTATATATTTTTAGATAAAAACTGGCTAAAAGGGATCACTTGTTAATGTCACGTCATGCATGTAGTTATTTATGTTTTGCGTTAGGTAAAACAGGGCAAACACAAATTTGAATTTAATCTCGGTTTCCAATTCCGGAATCCGGACTCGCACAATAAAAATCCCAAGGGATATATCCGGAGTGAAAACATTTTTGTTTTTGCTATATTGTAGATTATCAGATAGTGATACAATGACATCGGTTTGACGTGCTTTAAAGTTAGTTGTCACGTTAATTTCCAATTATTTTATTACATTTGTGTAGGGTGAGTTTATTTTACCTGGTAGCATAAGCTAAAAAACCTAGGTCTATCGAGACAGGAATGGTTTAGAAACGATCTAAAAAAAATCTATGGCAATAAACGCAGAATCGACATGAACATTAACAGAACTAATCTATAACCAAAAGGAGAATAAATATTTGACATGAAACTAAAGAATTTATTATTTATCTATTCTATATTTAAAAAACTATTCTGTTTAATTGTTAAGATTTCCCACTTCTGAATTAAATCAATTGACCTTCTCTAATTTAACCTCGGAGGCGCTCGCTCGATCGCGAGCCACACAAGACATGAGGGTCGCGCTCCGCGCGACTCTCATTTCTAGCCAACACTATCGGCCTGCGGCCTTCGCTTTCTCGAATTAACATCAAGGTAGTCGGCGCTCACTCACTCGCTTCGCTCGTTCGCGAGCCACACAAGACATGAGGGTCGCGCTTTGCGCGACCCTCATGTCTTGCCGACACTCTCGGTCTGCGGATTTCGCATATTCCAAGCGTGTTGTTATAGTCGTACGCCTAATTTTGTGAAATTGTTTTCCTAACGGGGAGGAATATAGGGACTCGTTTTATTGAATATACAAAAGATAAAGTTTTTTCTGCGATTGGTAAACATATTCATTTCAACGGACATAATCTTGACACATATAACATTCGCCTTTTACACGAATGCAACAAAGGTCACAAAATGAAACTTCTTGAAAGTTTAGAAATTCATAAGTTATAAAGAGATAACAATAGAATTTGCCTTAACGACCAATATGATATCAAGTATAAACCTGTATATAGATTTCTTTATTAATTTTAATTTTAATTTATTACTCTCATTTTTACATTTTACTTTTTGTTTGTTTTCACACATTGATTGTTTATCTCATCTCTCGTGGCTCTCTCTAAAATACTGTGATTTCTATATATGAAAGTTAAATTTGATCTGTGATAAATATTTTTACGCTTTTACTGCTCTAGTATTATTTCTGTGATATTTACATTTATTCATTATATGTTCATCTACTGTATTTTATAAGCAACTTTATTCATCGAACTAGAGTCACACATTTTATAATTTTATCTTCGTCCATCTTTTATTGTTTTACTGTTTTACAAATAATGACGACCGATGTGCTGTTTGCACACGCTTAATAATTTGACAACAAGTAAGATTTGTTTTAGTTTATTGTATTATACCCATTTCTGTAATTTAATGATTATTTTATATATTTTTATATGTATATATTTATTTCTGGTTTCTATTATTACCTGGATGTGCATGTATTTTAGAAGCCTGAGGATGTCCTAGCCGGACGAAACCGGTCACCTTCTGAACAAATTAAATTAGTCAGGACCAGTGCCTTCTTTTCTTTTAAATATCTATCAACCTGACCTGGAACTTCACATATAATAATATTTTGTTTTTTTTTCATTTCTTTATTATTTCCTGGGAAAACTTAGGTCTCTCTTTAATTAATAAAATTACAGCTTTACCCGCTCATTCTCTTTACTTTCTTAACGATTCGTCCATCTTTGTAGGCTTCTTCAGAAGTAATCTAAAATACATGGTTCCCATAAAATACTCTTCTCATTATAACAACAATTTCAAACATTCGCCTTTCCATTACCCCTACATTCACAAACCTTCCATTACACACCTATTTAAAACCTTATTTTTGTCACATTATAAAATTAATTATACTATACAAACCTTTTTTACTCTACACATTACAACAATATTAAAACGAACTGTTCAACCTAAACCTTTATAATACATTTTAATTTTCTTTTATCTTCTTAAAACACATTACCGTCATTGCCATCTCTTTGTAACGGTAACGTTAATGTGTTTTAAAAAGATAAAAGAAAATTAGAATGTATTATAAAGGTTTAGTCTGAGCAATTGATTTTAATGTTGTTCTAATGTGTAGAATAAAAAAGTTTTGTATAGTATAATTAATATTATAATGTGACAAAAATAAGGTTTTAAATACGTGAGTAATGGAAGATTTGTGAATGTAGGGGTAATGGAAAGGCGAATGTTTGAAATTGTTGTTATAATGAGAAGAGTATTTTATGGGAACCATGTATTTTTAGATTATTTCTGAAGAAGCCTTCAAAGATGGACGAATAGTTAAGAAAGTAAAGAGAATGAACGAGTAAATCTGTAATTTTATTAATTAAAAAGAGACTTAAGTTTTCCAAGGAAATAATAAACAAATGAAATAAGAAGAAACGGGTCAAGAATGAAATTAAAATTGAACAAGAAAATATTTTGTTTTTATTGAAGTTAATCCCAGACCAAGAGGGTTTGATGAAATAATAAGTTGAAGTATGTTCTAGACAAATTTTATTTTTCGCTAAGCTACCGGTTTCGCTGGTACATGTTCGGCTTCATCAGGCTTCTAAAAACTTATATCACAATAAAATGATAAACTTAGGGTAGTCTTGCATGGATTAAAACAGTTAATAATATACAGGTAAAGATGAAATAACAATTTTAAAACTTACATGTACCTAGTCAGTTATTGTAAAGAACTTGAGTTGAACATTATATTTTAGATCGAATAAGTAAAATGTAAAATGTAGAGGAAAACTAATAAAACAGATTAAAATGCAGGTGAAAAGAGATATAAAGATTAAAAATGTATAAAGTTTCTTATAAATTGAAAAACGTGCCTTAGAATGCGAAAGGCTGGCAATCTTTCGGTTTAAAATGTTTTTGTGTGTATACGTAGATCGAATTGTATTTATTTATTTATATGTGGCGCACGCACCATGCGAGAGAGACAATTTCATCTAAAGATTAATTTGTAGAATGGTCTGCAATTAATGTCTCTTTGTTCGTTATGGCAAGTCATATTATGATTAAGATTTAATTTTTCTATTTCAAGATTTTCAAGAAGTTGCAATTTGTGTCTTTTATGGTAATTATGGAGGAATTTGACATTATTGAAATATAGCTTATGTGATTGTTGGTATAGGTGTTTACCTGCAGCGGAGTTAATTTAAGTAAACATTGCTTTTTTCCAGAGGTCCTTATAATTGCCTAAATATTTTATACGTTAGTTTTGTATATAATTTCGATCTTATATTTAGGGAATATATTTCTGAGTCTATTGTAATTGAAATTGTTGTATGTTGTGTTTCTATATGTAATGTCTTTTATAGCTTTTGGAATTGAATCTTTTAGTACTCTCTTTTTATCAATTGAGTTGTCAATGAGCGAGGGGTTAAATCCATTGTTAGTTGCAATCTGCTTGATGACGATAATTTTTTGTCTGTAATCTATAGTATTTAATGGGATACTGTGGAGTCTATGAATTAGTGAATTAAAGGCTGCTAATTTGTGTCTATGGTGATGGTTTGAGTCAAAAGGAATAATTATATCTTCAAAAGCATCCATGAAAATATCAGCCAGGTTACCGGATAGAGAACATTCATGGGTAAACCTTCAGTGATAGCATAGAGATTCTTGAAATTGGAAGTAATTTTGTTTGAATACGGTTTTAATTAACGTTTTCAAATGATTATTGTGATTGTAATTTAAATCAGTTTTGTCAATTTTGTTGTCAATGACCGTAGAGACATCGTTTGTAGGGATATTAGTATAAAGACTAAAACTCTAGAGTACCATTAAGCTGCACAAAAAAGATCACCCCATACAGCCTATTGTTTCATCCTGTAACACTCTAGGTTTCTTAGTTTAATTTCAAACGCTCTTTTTATAACGCTAGGTTTTTAGATCATTTTCAACACATTGGTTTCTTTATCGCCATAGGATTTTTAGATCATGTTTAAACCATTAGTGTATTTAATCCCGTAGACATTTTAGGCCGATTTCAGATTGTTAGTGTCTTTGTATCGTTTTAAGACTAGGCTAACTTTTTTAATAAATAAAAATGGAAGAATTAAAATTCTTGGCAAATTTTCTAAAAATGTTTTTTTAAAAAATATATGTACCTGATATTTTCTTATATAGAGGAGTAATGATGTCAAGAACTCGTTATGAAATCGGTTGAATAGTGAAACTGTTGTATAAATTAAATTATTGTATAATTTAAATTATTGTGTGAAAAAAAAATTTAATTTGAAAATTTTTAAATATTGTTATTTATTCTTTTATACTATGACATCATTTATTGCTTAAAACTGAAGAATTCTAATTTAATTTTAATCGATTAAAACATATTAAATTTTTTTGAAGTTTTTTTTTTAATTAATCCAATATATTCTCGTTTAGATTTTTTTTTATATTTTAAAGTTGTCTTATAATACAAGTATTTATACAACAATTTCTTCTGTTTTGTGTTTATTGAACAGCGTGTATAACTAAAATTAATGTAAATCATATTGTCCAGTCTATAGTATAGTGAGTAAATTATATTACTAAAAATGTACTTACTAGCAAAGTTAGGGCTCAAATCAACGAAGCTAGCAAGAGGTCCTGTGGAAACAGATCCATGGATCATAGTAGCCGAGGTAAGGAATATCATAGCCATCAACACGTTACATCCCGAATGAGCTAGAGCCAACATGCACAATCCTTGTCCAATAGTACCTAAAACATTTTTCTTACTAATTGTTTTCTTTTCGTATTGCTTCTACAAGCAATTTTTCTATATAATTATAATCGATATAATACATCGAAATAATTTATATAATGTATCGAAATAATATATTGAAATAATGTACATAATATATTGAAATACTATATGGTATATAATATACCGAAATAATTATTTCTCATAAAATTAACATTTTCATACTCACAAAAAGCTGTAGCCAATTTCCGAACGTTCGTCCTAGTCATCTTACCAGAAGCGAGCAAAAAATCTCCGAATTGCGAGAAGACGAACGCGAATAAAGTCCTTAGCAGATGAGGAAGTCCTGAAAGTAGTCCTGTCTGAAATCAATTGACCATAAACCTATCCAGTTATCAATAAACTACACAATATGAAAATCATTTAACAAGTATTTTTTTCCTATCATTTTTGTATTATTTTATTTTTTTCAAATATAATACTTACAGATTTGATATCCCAACCATGGATGACCTTGATATAAGTTGGGGCATGAGTCATCAAAGTGAACAACCCCCAAATGCCACCCCATTGGGCCAAAATGTTCATCCACATTGGAATTGAGCATAACAAGCTTTTCCACGGGACTGGCACCTACGAATCAATAATTAATGACAATATCAATGATAATAATCATAAAAATAATAATATATGGTAACAAAAGCAGTAATAAGAAACGACAAGAGTTCAAAACTAGAATCCTTCTGATAAGGACTATTGCCCAATAGTCATTGGGCAATGTAAGAAGAACATACTTTATGAAAGATCCCACAATGTGCATGACATAGAGCCCGCAAATTCAATTCTATCGCCCCAAACTTTAAAACTCGATTATTTAAGAAATACATCGAAAGAGAACTTTCAAAGTGAAGCGACCTACTTTCTGACCCATCTACAAGCTGCAACGCATTATGATGGCCTTAAACCAGTAAAAACAATCCAAAGTCTTTGTTGACGAACTTTATGCGAATTGATGGAGTCGGGAAAGTCGGTTAAGACGCAGATGATAATAAAGAGTTTGTAAGTCTGCGATTTCCTTATATTTATACATGAGGCTAGACAAACAAACTGATTGATCCTTTGTTGCCATTACACATTCTTTCAACTCGAACTCGAGCGCCTCAGGCGGAGTTGGCCTTGCCAAAGGGCCACCTGTTGAAACGAATTGAACGTCTCTTTGTTGTTTCATCCGCCAAACCCAAACAATTCTTTTATTAAACCACCTAAATGTTTCCCCAATTTGTCGATTTAAACGAGCTAAAAATAATCGTTTCCAGGATGTATTCGACGAGGACTTTCGTTAAATATTTCAGCAGCGCCTGTAGGGATTTGGCGGAAGGAATATGGAAATATTTGTTTACGTCAAAACCCTCAGGACAGGAGACAAATAATTGAATTTTAAGGGAAAGCGGGCTTTCCAGATTTCCAAGCTAAACCGCAATAAAGTTTGTTGAAAAGTAGTCCCGTCGAGGGAGGCTTGCATAATTTATTTCCTCTACCTCTTTGGGCACTAAAATTGGCTTAAACTGCTTCGCTTTAATGTTTTCTTTCACTAAACTACAATCAGACTTTAATAAAGTGCTTTAAATCCTAACCCCGTGTAAATTCCCTATACCTGCACAATTGGCGGAGGCACGCGATCAATTGTTGTACCTTGCAAATTTAGCATTATAACTCATAAACCTGATGAGTTAGACGAAATCTATCTTAGTTACTTTTTGTTCCCCGCAAATTTTTGTACCAGAAAATGCAACTTAAAAACAATTTATTCTTTTATTTTTATATATTTTGTGTTATTTGTTACAACTTTCTTTTAAAATTTGACCCAACAGTTGCAGTCCTTTTGCAAGAAAATCTCAAGTATATTTTCATATGATAATATCACATATTACAGTGCAGTAAGTGTGTAGTAATTTCATTAGATTGGGACTGCGAAGGCCGGCTAGTGTAAGCCCTCGTTCTCGTATATAGCGCGAAATGAAATTCCACCTTCCAATGTCTGAGAAATAAATTTGTTTTGCGCAAACATTGTTATTAAAATATCCATTTTGCCCCGTCAGACGTCAAGTAAATATGAGTTAGTTCGCTAGCGAAAAAACTAATAGCTTTTTCCTGGGCCGGGCGAAGAATCGCGTTAGCTGAAAGCTCGAGGCAATAGAATCTAGTAGAATCAAAGTTTGCTGAAAGTTTAGGGCCCTAAAGCCTTTTATGCTTGATATACCTTCCATTGTGTAAGATCGCGAAAGTAGGAATAATAACTCTTGCTTGATGATTTCAAACGAAATTGCATTGCTTCTAGAAATTTACTACTCCTATTTATTACTATTACTGTACTTGTAGTAATAAAGCTGAACTTATTCGTTTGGAATTGATGAATGATTAATAATATTTGTTGGATTAATAAAATCTGTTTATCTAATATCAAAATGTCTATATACATATTATACCTTAAATCCAGATACAAGTTAGTAAGAACGTTTTTATAGAAATTCTTGCCTGAAGTCAATTGTTGAAACAAAATGTAATTTCAATTTTTTAAATAACGGATACGCTCGTTCGCGAGCCACACAAGACATGAGGGTCGCGCGACCCTCATGTCTTGCCCACACTATCAGCCTGCGGCCTTCGCTTCCTCGAATAAATTGTTATAGTTGTACGCCAAATTAAAAATATTTGTTTTTCTTAAGTGAACTAATAATATTTCGTTTATGTCCTTTTCTTGAATATTTTGCTCATTTCTATTTATTATTTCCATTTATAAATATTACAAAGCCATCTAAAAAACTCTAGAGCAAAAAAATAGTAAAGTTTAAAATGATGTAAACATTTAGGACTAGAAAAACAGTAAGGTTTAGAAAATTGTCTAAAGAATCTAGGTATAAAAAGACAATAAGAGGTATAAAATAATCCCAAAAATTTAGATCAAGAAAGACAGTAGAGGCAGAGAAAAACTTTAGTCATAAAAAGACAGTAAGAGTTACAAAATACTCAAAATAATCTAGAAATAGAAAGACAGTAGAGTTTTAGAAAATGATCTAAAAAATGTAGATGTACAAAGACAGTAAGAGTTATCTAGGAATATAAAGACAGTAGAAGTTTCGAAAATCTCCTAAAATATGAGGGTAAATAGGCAGTAAGACCTAGGAAACATTTAAAAAATCTAGGGACAGGCAGTGAGAATTAGAAAATAATTTAAAAAGTCTAAGGAAAGAAAGACAGTAAGAAATAGAACATTATCACAAAAATGTAGAAATAGAAAATTAGTAGAAGTTCACAAAATGGCCTAAAAATATAAGGATAACTAGACACGAAGAACTGTAAAATATTAAAAAAATCTAGAGATAGAAAGACAGTGAGAACTAGAAAAATATCATAAACATTTAGGGATAAAGAGACAGTAAGTATTAATGTTCTTGCGAGAAATAAAGTTGAACTTATTCATTTGGAGTTAATGAAAAATTTTATATTTGTTAGATTAATAAAATATGTTAATGTAATACCAAAATGCCTGTATATACCTAGGTATTAAATCCAAATACAACTTAGTAAGAACGCTTTTGTAAGAATTCTTGCCTGAAGTCAGTTGTTGAAACAAAATGTAGTTTCAATTTATTCAAACTTCAATGCGCCCGCTCACTCGCTGTGCTCGTTCGCGAGCCACACAAGACATAAGGGTCGCGCTTCGCGCGACCCTCATGTCTTGCCAACACTATCGGCCTGAGGCCTTCGCTTGCTCGAATAAGTTGTTACAGTTGTCGCCTAATTAAAACAATTTGTTTTTTTAAGTGAACTAATAATATTCTGTTTATTTCTGTTTATCCTTATATGTAAAATGATGTAAAAAATTTTGAACTAGAAAGACAGTAGAGGTTTAGAAAATGATCAAAAAAATGCAGGAATAAAACTACAGTCCTAAAGCCCTATATTATAAAATAATCCAAAAAATTAAGGGCAACAAAGACAGTAAGAATTAGGAAATTAAAAGAAAATTAGGGATAGAAAGACAGTAGAAATCTAAAAATATAGGGAAAAATAGACAGTAAGAACTATAAAATATTTAAAATATCTATGGATAGAAAAACAACAAGAATTACAAAATCATCTAAAAGATCTAGGACAAGAAAGAGAGTAAGAATAAGAAAATTATCAACAAATCTAAGAATAGAAAGACAGTAAGAATTAGAAAATAATATAAAAAATGTAGGGCACAAGGACAGTAAGAATTAGAAAGTGGTCTAAAAATATAGGGATAAATAGACAGCAAGAGCTATAAGTTTTTTTTGGTTGTTATTCTTGTCCGTATTATGAAATTGGTTGTTGTGGATTTTGGTTTGCGGACGGTAGAATCAGGAAATAAAACACTCGGTTTTTAAAGCTGACGTTTCGGCCGACGCATACCGCAGCCTTCTTCAGAGCTATAATTGTAACAACAAAGTCATCAGAGAATGGATCTACATTTCAAATGAATGTATACTAGACATGACCTTGACCAATTTAATCGGTTGAACATACCTCAAACCGCTACATACGTAAAGCTTAGAAAGTTTATCTACGGCTAAAAAGACAGTAAGGTTTAGAAAATAGTCTAAACAATCTAGCTCCAAAAAGACAGCAAGGTTTAGAAAATAATCTAAAAAATCTAGATCTAGAAAGATTTTTAGATTATTTTCTAAACCTTACTGACTTTCTAGCACTAGATTTTTTAGATTATTTTCTAAACCTTACTCTTTTTTAATCGTAAATATTTCTAAACCTAGATTTTTTAGATTATTTTCTAAACCTTACTGATTTTTAATCGTAAATATTTCTAAACGTAGATTATTTTCTAAACCTTACTGTCTTTTTAGCCGTAGATCTTTTTAGTTCTAGATTTTTTAGATTATTTTCTAAACCTTACTGACTTTCTGGAACTAGATTTTTCAGATTATTTTCTAAACCTTACTCTTTTTTAATAGTAAATATTTATAAACCTAGATTTTTTAGATTATTTTCTAAACCTTACTGTCTTTTTAGTCGTACATCTTTTTAGTCCTAGACTTTTTAGATTATTTTCTAAACTTTACTGTTTTTTAATCGTGAATCTTTTTTGACCTAGATTTTTTAGATTATTTTCTAAACCTTACTGTCTTTCTAGCCCTAGATATTTTTAGACTATTTTCCAAACCTCACTGTTTTTTAGTCGTAGATCTTTTAGACCTAGATTTTTTTAGATTATTTTCAAAACCTTACTGATTTTTAATCGTAAATATTTCTAAACCTTACTGTCTTTTTAGCCGTAGATCTTTTTAGTCCTAGATTTTTTAGATTATTTTCTAAACCTTACTGATTTTTAATCGTAAATATTTCTAAACCTAGATTTTTTAGATTATATTCTAAACCTTACTGATTTTTAATCGTAAATATTTCTAAACCTAGATTATTTTCTAAACATTACTGCCTTTTTAGCCGTAGATCTTTCTAGTCCTAGATTTTTTAGATTATTTTCTAAACCTTACTCTTTTTTAATCGTAAATATTTCTAAACCTTACTGTTTTTTTAGCCGTAGATCTTTTTAGTCCTAGATTTTTTTAGATTATTTTCTAAACCTCACTCTTTTTTAATCGTAAATATTTCTAAACCTAGATTTTTTAGATTATTTCCTAAACCTTACTGTCTTTTTAGCCGTACATCTTTTTAGTCCTAGACTTTTTAGATTATTTTCTAAACTTTACTGTTTTTTAGTCGTGAATCTTTTTTGACCTAGATTTTTTAGATTATTTTCTAAATTTCAGTGTCTTTTTAGTCGTAGATCTTTTTAGACGTAGATTTTTTAGGTCATTTTCTAAACCTTACTATCTTTCTAATCCTAGATTTTATAGATTATTTTCTAAACCTTACTGTCTTTTTAGCCGTAGATAAACTTTCTAAGCTTTAGGACTGAAAAGTGTCGATAGAAATAAACGAAATATTATTAGTTCTCTTAAGACAAACAACTTGATTTAATTTGGCATACAACTATAACAACTTGTTTGAGGATGCGAAGGCCGATAGTGTTGGCTCGCCAACGAGGGAAGCGAGTGAGCGAGCGCCTTCTATCTGGATATAAATTCGAGGAAGCGAAAGCCGCAGGCCGATAGTGTTGGCAAGACATGAGGGTCGCGCGTAGCGCGACCCTCATGTCTTGTGTGGCTCGCGAACGAGCGAAGCGAGTGGGTGAGCGCATCCGATGTTAATTTCTAGAAGCTGTTTCAAAAATTTTGTGATTATAACTGACTCACCTTGTCTTTAGCCACGCTTTCTCCCAAGGAAGCCTTGATGTACATTCGCTCCTTTTCCGTTATCCTTGGATGTTCATCAGGCGAATCAAAGACCAAAATGTGCCAGGCTATGTACCAGAGGGTCCCTAAAACCCCGTTTACATAAAAAACCCATTCCCACCCCCAGATATCGATTATATAACCGCACATTGGAAACGTAACAGCTGCTCCCACAGAACTTCCTGAAAAATTCATTTATTAATTGAATCATGATTATAATTTATTATTTTTGTAATACTGGGAAATAAAGGGATTATTACTATTAATATAAATAATTGTAGGTGTGGGAAACACTTTACTTACCTAAATATGCAGTAACGAATTTGCTTCGTTCGTTTGGGGGAATCCATAAGGCTGCCATGTGGTGCATTGCAGGCCAAGAAAAACCCTGAAACAATTTCAGGTCTAGAATTAACCATAAATCAAATTAATAACAAATCAAATTAAATACAACAAATTATACACAACTCAAATTAAACACAACAAATTATACACAACTCAAATTAAACACAACAAATTATACACAACTCAAAGTAAACACAACAAATTGTACACAACTCAAATTAAACACAACAAATTATACACAACTCAAAGTAAACACAACAAATTGTACACAACTCAAATTAACCACAACTTAAATTAAGCTGAATAGCGTCAAATTAAGCATAAAATTAAGGCTCAACTTTGCCTTTCTTTTTATTTTCGAGCTACATAAATACTTCTTGTTGTCGTGGGCCGGAATAAAAACAACAAAGACGATTAACAAGACAGTTAATCTCCTAAGTAGCTCGACCTAGTGTATTGAATAAATTAGATGCAGTGGATTACGGAAATGAGAATCAAACACTTATGTTTTATTCAGGACGTGTTGTTTTTTTCTTTTCCTTTTCGAAATATAAATAATTAGTGTTACCAACGAGGACAGAGATGATGTAAAAAGGAATAGGGTTTATTATGCACAAAGAGTCTAAAATTTTTATTATCCTTTGGAGTGTACTTACAGCTAAGAATCCTTGTAGAGCTCGCAGGAAAATGAGGTATTCGTATCCTGCGTAGGAGAAAACAGGGACGAGGAAACAAATGATAGGACCTGAAAAGTTGGAGAGGCCAAAAACCAATTTTGTTCCATATTTTGTGGCTAGGATTCCCCCAGGAACTTGTGTGGCCCAGTGGAACCAATAAAAGGATCCAAGGATTAAGCCTTGATGGTATTCATTCCATTCGAATAAGTTAGATTCCTTTTTATCGTGATCCTCTTTTAAGATGTCTTCTTTTAAGATGTCTTCTTTCAAGATGTCTTCTTTCAAGATGTCTTCTTTCAAGATGTCTTCTTTCAAGATGTCTTCTTTCAAGATGTCTTCTTGTAAGATGTCTCCTTGTAAGATCTCTTGGTTTAAAATGTCCTTGTTTGAAGCATCACTCTTGTTTGTATAATTATAAGTTTGAATCAAACATTCGCTAGTAGCTGATGTAAAATTTTCGTTAGAATTTCTTATGATGGGTCTTTGTTGAACCATGGATACTATGGCTATGTTCAAGTTTATCCTAACCATGTAATTTACGGCGAATCCTGTGAAGACCAAATACCAGAGGACGTCTCTTGCGTTTAAGCATTCTTTCCTGCCTAATAGGTTAATTATTTGCTCCTTGTTTTTATAAAATAATCTAAGAGAGAGTTATCATGTAGAGCTCTCGCCTTGATGGTACGTTTAAGCATAACCCATCCTAATTGATAGAAAATTTAATAATGCAAGTTAATGAATTACTCGAGCTCTACTAATTAATTAGGTAGCGAGCTCCTTGTTTAAACACGTAAACCTCCTTTTGTTCAAAAGGGCTATAAAGAGATTCTTTGGAAGTTTACTTCTTCAGAGTTTTAAAGTTAAGCACGACCTACGTCTTTCATTAGTTTCAATCTACCTATCCCGCCCACAATATTGTTATAATTATTATTATTCGATGATGCTTATGGAAGCTGATTATAAATTTGAGAGCAACTCACCCTTATTTAAAAGTACCATCGCAATATACAGATATAAAAATATATATAAAATTCTTAATAATCACGACTTTAAAAGAAAGTTTACTAAGCACAATATGCGACGATGTCTGATATCACGCACATATTCTCGTCGATATTGAACTGTTATCATTACGAACAATATTGTATTCATATTAAATTAAAAAAAAATTATTTATGCACATAACAATAATGTAAAGTCATAGACCGATTAGCGTCATAATAAGTATTTACATACTTGAAAAATGGGAGCACAATGAGATATTTATTTGTGAGGGATTTACAGACAATAGAGATAGAGAGAATGGCGTAAAGGAGGACAGAATGCTGGTCCGGGAATCCGGGCCAAGCCAACTTTGCAACAACTAAGTGCCTACTCAGAGATAAGAGAGGTACAAATAACACAATTAAACGGTGAGTTCGAGTATTTGGATCTATTTCGGACAGTCGCGAGGAAGAGGTCCTAAGAAACACAATGACAATTCTATTAAAACTTTTCCAATTACATCATCACTTTCGAATTTATTCCGGTTTCGGTGTCACAGGGACGAACTTTTCAACTCGAAGAGAAAACAAATTTAGAGGGTTTACAAAACTTGAATTCGAGATCGAATGTTTGCATGATCACTATACTTTCTCTTTATATTAATAATGATAGTAATGTTAAGTTTTTATAATGTTAAGTTTTTATAATTTTAAGATTTTACCCTTATTGCCAGTTTTCTTGCTATTGTAGCTGCTGATGCTATTCGTAGAATTCATACTAATAGATTCAAACTACATAAGAGTCTAAAATCTAGACTGCCACATACTGTCAAAACGCAAATCATTTCTCTTGTGCGAAACAGGTTTAAGGACAAAAGATCCCGAGTTTCTTTCAAAAGTTTTATCAGATAGAACGTTTTGTTTGCCTTTTGCCATTGTTAATCGGTGAAGTTGCCAATCTTTATGTTTGGAGACGGATTTACTGTTTGTTTTTGGCTCACATCTGTTTTTTGACAAGACAAATAAATAGAGAGAAATAAATAGAGTGTGAGAGCGAAATAGAGTTATAAGCAGGGATAAAGAGAAATAAGAATTTTTTATCAAGTTAATCTTATCACTCATTGATAATCCACGCCTAATGTACATATGTCTTATTATTTGTACTTTCATTGAGTTGTTTTTTTTTATAATAATACGTTGCTTATGTAAGTTTAAGATGTTATGCCATCTATAACACGAAATTCCTCAAGATTAAAGACTTAGGATAGGAATTTTATCCTGCAGACGATTTATAATTTAATAAATCAAAATAAATTTGAGAAAAAATTGACAAAATATGTTGTGAATGAATTATCTTAATCTCGAAGAGATTCGGAATTGATGAATGATTTTGTTGAATATGGATTACGATGTGTTTCGCAATGGACTGCTATAAATCACTTTGTAACCTACATTTTTTCTCAAATTTATTTTGATTTATTACTTTACTGGTACAAGAAATCACCCGGGTGTCAAGATACAAATATTTATAGATATTTTGAAGGTATATAAACCAACATTTCTGGCTAGTAAATCAAATTGTTGAAAGTAAATCGTGCAATTAGAAGAGCTAGCAACGATGAAGATTTGTAAGTTATTTTTTTTAATATGTAAGCAAATCTTTTTTACATTTTTGATTTAATATGATTTATTGTGTTTTTTATTATTTTTTGTGTAGATCCTTTTCTAGGACCTTTGGTCCTGATCCTCGTGTTAACAGGATCGTCATTAGCTGACGATTCTTTCAAAGAAGCTTTGTTGGAAGAGGAATCTTTACTAAGAGAAGTATCTTTACTAAAAGAAGAATCTTTACTAAAAGAAGAAGTTATCCCAAAAGAAGGATTACCAATTCTTCTCTGGAGCAAATGCAGAAATGGAGAAGTCATGGCCGACCCCGAAAACTGCTCAGGGTTCCTCCAATGCAAGAAAGGAAAGTGGACAAAACAATCTTGCCCAAGAAACTTATTTTGGAACAACTTGAAGAAAAGATGCGTTAATTCCAAAGACTCAACTTGTCTCAAGAAATGTAAGAATGGTCAGAGGAAGACGGATCCAAAGAACTGTGCAGGGTTCCTTCTTTGCCAAAATGGTAGATGGGTGAAGAAGAATTGCCAAAGAAGACTCTTGTGGAATAGTTGGAAGAAAACTTGTGTTAGACCTCAAGATTCCACTTGTCGACCTGGTGGTGGCGAAAGTGGAGAAGGAGGAAATAGTGGAGGAGGAAACACCGGAGAAGGAGGTAATACTGGAGAAGATAGTAATCAAACTGGAGATGGAGGAAATAGCGGAGAAGGAGGAGATAGCGGAAATGGAGGAGATAGTGGAGATGGAGGAGATAGTGGAGATGGAGGAAATACTGGAGAAGATAGCAACCAAACTGACGATGGAGGTGATTCCGGAGATGGAGGAGATTCTGGAGATGGAGGAAATACCGGAGAAGAAGAAAGTATAGAAGGATGCGAGAATGGTCAAAAGTTAGGCGACTCTGATAACTGCGCCGGATTTCTCCTTTGCGAAGATGGTGCATGGGTAAAGAAGGATTGTCCAAAAAGATTATTTTGGAGTGACTTGAAACAAAGATGTACTAGACCCAAAGATGCAACTTGCCAACCTGATGGTGGAGAAAGTGGAGAAGGAGGAGATAGTGTAGAAGGAGGAGATAGCGGAGATGGAGGAGATAGTGGAGATGGAGGAACTACCGGAGAAGAAGAAAGTACAGAAGGATGTGAAAATGGTCAAAAGTTAGGCGACCCTGATAACTGCGCAGGATTTCTTCTTTGCGAAGATAGCGAATGGGTGAAGAAGGATTGTCCAAAGAGATTATTTTGGAGTGACTTGAAACAAAGATGTACTAGACCCAAAGATTCAACTTGCCAACCTGATGGTGGAGAAGGAGGAGATAGCGGAGAAGGAGATAGCGGAGAAGGAGGAGATAGTGGAGAAGGAGGGGATAGCGGAGATGGAGGAGATAGTGGAGATGGAGGTAATTCTGGAGATGGAGGAAATACCGGAGAAGAAGAAAGTACAGAAGGATGTGAGAATGGTCAAAAGTTAGGCGACCCTGATAACTGTGCAGGATTTCTCCTTTGCGAAGATGGCGAATGGGTGAAGAAGGATTGCCCAAAAAAACTATTTTGGAGCAATATGAAGAACAGATGTACTAGACCTAAAGATGCTACTTGCCAACCTGATGGTGGAGATAGTGAAGAAGAACCAGATACTACAGAAGCACCAGATAGTGGAGAAGGAGGAAATACAGGAGAAGGAGGAAATACTGGAGAAGAGGAAACGTGTAATCATGGCGAATTCAACCCAAATCCTGGGTCTTGCACTAGCTTCCTACGTTGCGCATGGGGGGTCAATTGGGTAATGTATTGCCCAAGAGGTCTTCACTGGAACCAAAAAGAGTGCATTTGCGATTGGCCCTCCAATGTAAATTGTCCCTGGGGTAAGTTAAGACCTACTAATTGACCTACCAATTGACCTACCAATTGATCTACCAATTAACCTACCATTGACCTACCATTGACCTATCTATTGAGCTACCAGTTGACTCTCTAATTAGCTTTCTACCTAACAAGCTAAGTAAACCTTTAAACAAACCTGTAAGCATATAAATAAACATCTTTAACAAATTGCGAAACAAATTTCTAAACTCTTCCAAACAAACCTATCTACAAAAAAAGTAAACAAGCCTGTAAATAAACCCTCGACAAACGCAAAGTGCTACCTCAACAACAATCAAAGTAATTTAAGAAACTATGTTAAGAGAAGGAACTATAAACTTTGAATAAAGTAAGGAGAAACTACAAAGATTAAAGACATCTTAAAATTTGAAGAAAATATAAAGATCGCAGAAGGTACAAAATATGGAATAAACTAAAAAAGATTGAATAAACTATTCAAAAAAAAAATATTCAGATTGAAAAAACAATAGAGGGTAAAGAAGCTACAATGATTGAAGAAACTACTAATATTGAAGAAACTACTAATAATGAAGAAACTATGAAGACCTAAGAAACTAAAACGATTCCATAAACACTTAAGGTATAAGCATAGACACAGGAATATTCCTGTGTCTATGGAATAAGTATAAACAGTTAACAGAGTATGAAGATTAAATAAAATAAGAAACTTGACGAAACTATGAAGATTGAAGAAATCTCTGTGTTTATTTTACCTTTTACCTTTTTAATTTTGACTTCATATTTATTATTTCTTAGTTCATATACTTTTTATTTCTAAAGTAATTTTTTTTAACTTGAATTAACAAATTTTTTGTATAGATTCTTTTCTAGGATACTTGCTCCTGATCCTTGTGGCAACAAGATCATCATTAAGCGAAGATTTCCTCAAAGAAGAAACTTTATAAAAAGAAGAAACTTAATAAAAAAGAAGAAGAAACTTAATAAAAAAGAAGAAACTTTATAAAAAGAAGAAACTTTGCCAAAAGAAGAAGCGTTACTGAAAAGAAATATCTCGAACAAATCTCCGAACAAACAGAATAAAAATCTATAGAGATTAAGAAACTATCAAGATTAAGAAAACAAGTAGATGAAGAAATTATGAAGAAAGACAAAATATAAAGATTCAATAAACTATAAAAATCAGAAAGTCAATGTACATTCAAGAAGTCGGAGAAAGTGAAAAATCATAAAGATTGAAGAAAGAATACAGATTAAGAAAACTATGAAGATTAAAAAAAACAAGGATATTAAAAAAACAAGAATATTAGGAAACGATGCAGATTTGAGAAGTTTAAGAAATAATAAGTTACACTACTCCTCTGTTTATATGATTTTATTTTAATTTTAATAGTAACGTTTCGATCCGAAACCTACAAACATACAAACCTACAACGTCAGTATGGTGGTTCTCTTACATACCAACCTATTATTTAATAAATAATTCAATTTCTTAGCTTGGTATTCCGAAAGGACATTTACCCTCTGGGCAAGGTTAAAGGTAGGTTCACAATGTAACGTACCTAAGCTATGCACCAGGTACATTACATTGTGAACCTACCTTTAACCTTGCCCAGAGGGTAAATCTGCTCTCGGAATGCCGCCCCTAAACATGTACATCAACAGTTTAACTAACTATTAAGATTCAAGAAGTCACAGTAATTAAAGAAACTATAAAGACTGGAGGTACTATAAAAAAAACGCGAAACCATAAAAAAGAAGATATTATATAAAGAAAAGAAAGTATATAAACAGAAGAAATTATTCAAATTGAAGATGCTACAAAGAGGGAAGAAACTGCAAAGATTAAAAACTACCAATATGGAAGAAACTACAAAGGTAAATAAACTACGAATATTAAAGAAACTACAGACATTCAAGTAACTACAAAGATTCATCAATCCGTAAAGATTGAAGAAATGAAAAAAATTGAAGAAACTATGTAAAAAAGAAACTATACAGACTGAAGAAACTATTTAGATTCGAGAAACCATATAAACCATGAAGAAACTATATAAGGAGAAGAAATTATTCCGATTGAAAAGACTTTAAAAAGTGAAGAGGCTACAAAGATTAAAGACATTACTCTTACTAAAGAATCTATGAAGATTGATAAAACTACTATTATGATGATTGAAGAAACTATAAAGGCAAATAATCCTCCAACATCTAAATACATATATAAGTAAATTGTCCCTGGGGTAAGTTAAGACCAAGCAGGTTTAATAGCATATAGAGAAGGGAGAGGACAAATCGTACGCGCACCCGTTTCACTCATGGGCGGGGCGAGGTGAGGTAAATCGCTGAACATCGCTGAACATTCGTAGCGGGCCCGCTCTTACGCCAGTCAATATTGTGAGAGTGTGGAGTAAATATATCTGAAAATGGTGAAATGTGCTGTAGTAAGT